>PNEQ01095255.1:0-22234 GCA_003012365.1 Medauroidea extradentata | reverse complement strand
GCTTGCAGGCTTTCTGCAAGTGTATTTAAGAAAAAAAGGCTTGCAGTTAAATTTCGTGCAAACTTGTGTTAAGCTTGATGGCTTACAAGTCAACCATAAGTGAAGTTTAGAATGTAAGCTTGCAACAATTTAAAAAAATCGTCAACTAGGCAACTTGCAGCATTCTTGCAGCAAGCTTTCAGGCTTGTCGTGACACACTTGTTGCGAAGTTGCTGGTTTGCCTGGATAAGATTGTAGCAAGCTTTTACTGCTGTCTGGGATGTAAGCTAACGCCAGCTTACATTTCACTTGATTTTGGCTTGCCATAACAAGCTTGCTCACGAGACTTGCTGCAAGCCTAAATCAAGCTTGCAGCAAGGTTACATTTCACGTTAATTTAACTTGTCATAGACAGCTTGCTCAGAAGTCTTGCTGCAAGCCTGAACCAAGCTTGCGACAAAGCTGTATTTGACTATCCTGTCCCATATGCTAAGCTGATATTGCGCTGAAATTTTACTTAGCAATCTTAATTCATGAAATATTTTCTAAGTGACCATCAATAATGATCGAACTTGATTTAAAATTAACTTTGCAAATGAACAAGCATTTTAAAAAGTAACATTGTTTCATATGCTAGCTAAAACAACTATTACGATATTACGAATAACTGCAAGTAAACTTATATCCTTACTGTTGTCAGTAAATTCACAAACATCAGCATCCATAACAAAGTTCGTTCTCTTACAACCGAATTGAATTACTTCACTTCTTAAGTATTTGCAATAGTCCAGTGGGGTTCGCGGCGAATGATATTGACACTTTTCTACACGGCGAGGAGACTTCAAAGAACATTCATTTTCATATATACGACCATCTTCATATCCTTCCTGCACAGTACCGGAAGATATGTGTGAAAACAATGGAATTCATAACGACCATGCGAACAGGAACGTGTGCGACAACGAAGACTTTATACATGACGCTCCATAAAGAGGAAAGCAGACATGTCCCGATGCGTATTTTTCATTCCACGGTCAATGTCGTACAATTCTGCGTGGAACTGCCTGATACGAACACACCAACATGCTTACGGACTGCGCTTTTTATGTATCATACTGATATTATACAAACAGCGTACAAACGAAAGAAGATAGGGCTCACCCGAACTGCTGACTGTCCGTGGTGTGGACGCGTAGACACGGCACTACATAGGGTAATTTTCCTGTTCGGCAACACAACACATCTGGAGGTGGACTAAAACAAGAATCGCCAATATTATGTGTCTTCCAGTAATAAACTTTAGTGACAAAGATATCGTAGATCTTCGATTTAAGCTCTTCCCAAGGATTAGACAACGGGCGGCTGTTTGGTTCCTCGCACACACTATTCTTACCACAGCTGTCCAGGACTCCCCCATGACACTTAGTGACTATATCCAAATACTTCGCACAGGACGACGGAACTTCCTACAGCGTAACATATTAGAACGACACTATGGTGTATATTTGTTTGGGTTCTAGGATTGTACCACCCATCTCACGGCGTGTTGGCAGACGATTGCATTCGTTGTGTCATGCTAATATGGGACATGGACGTACATGATGCGTCTGTTATAATGTGTGTATTATATAGTGTGTATTTTAATGCATGTATTATATTATGTGTATTCTAAAAAAAGTGGTTAGCATACATGTTTTGAAGTCAAAGGGTAAGTGGTTCGAATCTTTGCACAGAAGCCGAAATTAAATGTTTAGTTATTAACATCACAATTCAATGAACATTTAAGATGTAAATTTGGATGATAGAAAAAATATTGCAGAAAATAATAATTTTGATTTATTTGGAGGCTTGAAAATTAAGCTTGCAGCAATCTTGTAAATCAAGCTTGCAGTAAGCTTGCAAATATAGTTTGCAGCAAGCTTACAAATCAAGCTTGCAGCAAGTTAGAAATGTGTAAACTAGGCAACTTGCAGCAGGCTTGTAACAAATTTATTAGCTTGCTATTACATGCTTGCTGCAAGGTTACTGGCTTGCATTGGCAAGCTTGCTACAAGCTTGTAGCAAGTTATTTCTGTTGTCTAGGATTCATGCATTAATCATCTATTGCCTGCGTCCTAATTTACGTTTTAAATTTTACAAGTATTTTTACAGAATAAATTATTTTGTACTGTTGAGTTTTGTACTGTGTGTACACACACACAACACTTTTTATTTATAAAGAGCTCGCAGAATGATTTATGGGAGGATGTTAAGTATAGGCTCCTTGAACTCTATTATTATTGCATTTCATTTTCCCACACTAACATTTGCCTTTTACAGACACAAATTCAAACTTATATATCTCGGCGCGAGAGGTTTACGGACGTTTAAAATTATTTTCATATGAAAACGTGAGTATTTTTGAAATTCGGTTATTATAGACGCCCAGATATTATCATATTAAAATTATAAAATTGACAGTTTTAATTTTTGTAGATTTTGTGGTTTCAAACCATTATTTTTCTAAAAACAGTTTTTAATTTTTTACTCGAAAGTAATAATACTACCGCATAGTGTTATATCAATAAACGTCCGCTGATAAAATATCTATTCGGCAAACAAAATCTCATCGAATTTTGATGAATAGTTCAGATTTTTTGACGATTGAGTATTCAAGTCGTCCGCTCGACATCGTACCTTTCCATACGCCTTAAGAGTGCGTGGTAGAAAATAAACACAGAAACATCAATTGATTCCTACGCTTTTTTCGAAGCCGATATGGATAAAATACTCAATGACAATCCTGGGTAATGGTATTTGCGAACTTTATTAGTAAATATTTATCCAGAATTACTAATTCGTTACGCGTGATCTCTTGCGCCGCAGTTAAATGCACGAGGTTCCGGCGTCAGAGATTGTGCCTCAGAAGTTCGTGACACTGGAAACAATTTTGTTTAGAACGTTGGCTAAAACTATTGTCTAGAATTGCTATTGATTAATTTTCGCAAATTGGCTTCAAGAAACATACAGTTACAGGTTAATGCTTTTAGCGTTGAATTATGTACCATTCCCTCTCAACTCCCCATCCCTGGTGTTGCATCTGTCTGGTATTGTTTGTGTTGTGCAGGTTCCCTAGATGTCAGGTACAACGTAAACATGTGCTAAAAGTATCACATCAATGTAACACAGCACAGTAAAACACACCGTAACTGCTTGTTGCGAATACCTTTATTTATTATCCGTTGTGAATCTTTGGTATTCAGAGACATTTAACACGTTGGACTCCCATCCGGGACGATCCGGTTTCGATCCCTGGCTCCGGCCATCCTGATTTATATTTTCCATGGTTTCCCGAAATCGCTCCAGGTGAATGCTTGGATGGTGCCTTGGCCATGGCCGACTCCTCTCCCAGCTCCTGTCATTGTACCAAGTTGTGTGTCACCGTCTCTGATGACCTCGTTGACGACAAGACGTAAAGTCTACTTACCAAACCCTCTTAACTTAATGTTCTATGTGTATGGTACTGACAGAGTTTATGGTAGGCCTACGTGACAATAAAGACACATTAATATTTTCAATATTTGTACCACAACGCTTAGCCTCTTCCATTCGGCAAACCTATTTTGTTCTGTCAAGGATATGCTTGGTGAAAAGGGGGGAGGGTGTCTAGTGCCTGATTTATTTATTTGACAGTAAGCTATGGCGTTAATAATAGTAAAACACTCATATTGTTTTACGTGCCCACGAACCACCATTTTCTTTAAAAACGCCCACGAAACTTTGACAGCAGCGCTGAAATATCAGGAGTGTTCGTTACTGTCGCCATCCCCTACCGTCTCTCCAAATCACACCTATAATCTCTCTTACATTAGCATTCCAGTTTTTGACAGTTCTGAAGAGTCAGCATGTGTATAAATTTATATGGAAAACACTTTTTAAATTTTAATATACTGCACAAGAGCTAACTGAGTGTGTTTGTACAAAAATCACTTGTGACCACGGCCTTAGAAGAACAGGTCTAGACCCTCGGAGTGTTCAGACCTGTTCTTCCACGACTGTGCTTGTGGCTGAGGAAAACCCTTCTTATTTCATGTAAATAGCTGTAAAAAAGGAATATAAACACAACTGTTAAAAAGTAGAATGATTCTATGAAACTGACTATAGTGACATCAACTTCTTTGGAGACTGGAATGGCTGACCAGCTGGAACCATACGTATGCGGCCAATTTTATCGCTATCACTGGGAATACGAAGCATGATCTAGACGGGAAATTGCTCGCTATAAGTAGGGCGAGCATTGGCTGGGTCGGTAGCAAGGGCGACCATTTTAAAGATTATAAGGGGGAGGGGGGCAAGATCATTAAATATGTTTGCGTCAACAGAAACTGATATAGTCTGTGTATAAATTTGTAGCCACTGGCATATTTCGACACATGAAACCGCGTTGATTACGAAACTAATCAAACTGCAAACAGTTTGCTATAAGTTTTATTTAAAAACAAAATTAAACACATTGTAGAACATCTGTTAGGGGGGGGGGGGCTCAGACCCCACTCTGACCCACCTTATGGGCGCCCTTGGTCGATAGTGATTTTTGTTTGCATTTAGCCAGTATTTGGAAGGCGTTGAAGTGAATGGCGACGGCGCGTGGAGGGGATTAAAGCTCCGCGACAAGGGAGAAGCTCATAGGTCAGCCAGCGAGTGGTGACGGCCAATCGCTGATAACAATGCGGTAACGAGAGTGCAGAAGCGAGAGAGAGAGAGAGAGAAAGTGTGTGAGAGAGAGAGAGAAGGCTGTAAACTAATGCGCTGAACGGACGAGAAAGTTATCTTGGAGTTAAAGAAAAAGCATTGATAATTTTTGTGAGAATGTTCGAGAATGAAATCTTTCAAATCTTATGTGACTGAGGTAATTTTAATACAGCAATTGTGATGACGGCAGATATAAATCAGCTCGCTGTGCAGTGTATAATATCAGGTACTTTAGATGCTAATTTAAACGGCGTTTAATGTAGGAAAATAAGTGTGATAAATGTTGTCAATATTTTTGATAAGCTTATTAAACATATGAGCACATATTTCGAAAATTAAAAATAAAGTAATATAATATACGAGAACAATTATATCAGTTTTAAAATTTTAGATGTTTTGTTTAGGATCACTATCGGCAGGAAGCCGGAAATTGCAGCATGAAAGAAGCGCGTTTAACACAAGGCGCATAGTAGGAGGCACATCTACTAAAATTGACAAACATCCTTTTCAGGTATGTAAATAAAGAGAATGCGATATTTTTATAATGACTGAACTGACGGAGTGTAATTCTGATGGAGTTTATTAGCTATATGTGATATGCGTAAATTAATACTTTGTACAAATATCGATGCATCAAAGGCAATGTACAGTACGTCAAATACAAATTCTGTTGACTGAAGATATGCATATTTTTCTCACAATATTATACATGAAGCTTAGATATTTGAATAATTGCAGGGCTCAATGCCTCGCTACTGAGCGCTGATCAAATTTTCCCCATTCAATTCTAAATAATAATAAAAATAAATAAATAAATCGAGAAGCTATCTTAAATTATTTTCTTGGGATGTGTGTAATTGAATTTATTTGAATGAAATGACACACAGTTTAATGTTCTGGCGAGATAGTAATTGCTCATTTAACTGAACATAACTAACAAAGAAACGTAAACATCGTACATACGCACGTACAGTACATATTTTACTCCCGGCAATAATAACATACCGCATGTTTATACACGATTTTAATTGAAGTACATAACAAACTCTAGCAGAAAAGATTACACTGCGAATGAAATCTGCTTTATGTGTGTTAGATTATGCTATTGTAAGTAAGTAAACACCACTTAGCGTCGTCTCAAGGCTAGGGCCCGGTAGTTTTCGCGAAAAGATTTTTGCCCCACTTTGTTTCAGTGTCTTACGTGCACACCTGCAGTTCAACTTCATGGCTATTGACAGAGTGATTTTGTGCAGAGTTGTTATTCATTTGACTGTGCCAATCAGTACACGGATAACTGCCACACATCACGTCTGTGATTTGCGAGTTTAACCTCCACACGCTAGGTGTTACGGCATCCAATCACTGGCCACATAGCAGAGATGCAGGTGCGCACGTAAGGTACTGAAACAAAGTGCTGCAAAATTCTTTTCGCGAAAATTACCGGGCTCTACAGGCCAAACAAGAAACGGCAAACGACGAACCGAGTCTGGCGAACACACCCTACGTGATGATACGTGTGTCTTTTATCTCTCATTATTACTTTTCTACCTGATGGAGCGTTTAACTGCATGTATTTGGAATACCAGCCTTAAGACATTTACTTTGTATGATTGCAAAGCAATAAATTTGATAGCCGTTAATTACAAGGCGATAGTAAAATAAGTATGTTTTCTTGAACTGTTACTTTCTCACAGTCAATGAGCAGTATGTGCTAAACGAGGGAAAATACGATTATAAAATCAGCAATACCTTGTCGGATGTTTACAATGTAGTAACATTAAAATGTTTCTTACAGTATGAAATCAATTTAACTTTATGTAAAACATTACTTCGTATTGGCTATACATTAAGAGAAATGTTATTGCATTGTATTGCGAAATGAAAATACTGACGCAGGACATTATTCTGAAAGGGGTAAAAGTCATTTTAGAGTGGTAATCGACTTTGCTTGCTTCTGTATTTGGAATATTGCACTGATATAATTTGTGCGAGGGAAAACTTTTTTTATAGCCGTACACTGTGTATTTCGTTATTTCCCGCACTTTTAGTATATTTCGCACAGCACAACTGTTAAGAAAAAGAGACCGAGACAGCTTTCAGAGCAAATGTTCTCGTTTCAAGATGGGTCACTCCGACTTCCATTGTACTGACATGGTGACTGATTGTAAAAGGAAGGGAAAGATGTAGCTTCAGCTTCTTTCATTAACATAATGAGTGGAGCCATAGTGTAAACAAATCTGTCAATGTTCATGCCTTGGGTTATGTTACAGAATACTTTAGTACCTCAATAGTATTGGCTCCTAAATGTACTGATTCTTGGATTAGTAAACGATGCAAAGAATGTCAGTAACAGCTACAATAAGTATCCAATGCCACATCTGGGCCAACATTTTTTTTTATTAATTCATCTAATATGGAACACTTTCTTTTCAATCAGTCCTATTTCAGCTCAAGTTATAATAGGCGGTGTAGTATTTAGATCACTCGCCTCACACCATCGCGCTCAGGGTTCGATTCTCGGTGGGATAGCTTCCAGTTGTCATAAGTGAGGTACGTGGTGGACGCTGATGTGGGTCGGCGGGTTTTCTTGAAACACTTCCGTTTCTCCTGGCCTTGTATTCCGTCGTCGCTCCACACTCATATCATATCAACACCTGCGATCAAGACATCGATATGATGTTAAGGTTTGCTTCCTTAATCATGAAAACAGGAGTTAACGCTCTAGATTTGAATTTAAAAAATATTTAACTGTATTGATGACGCCTTGTTTGTTATATGGATCCTGTTGTAATTTCATTTTAATTTTTCGGAAACACTTTGCAGCACACTTTGCGTGTGAGTGAGTGAAGATATTTTGGTCAGCACTTAACATCGAGGTCTTTAGCGCTGGTGAGGGATGACATGATGTGACTATGGAGCAGCACCGGAATGAAGGAGCGGGGAAACGCGGGATCCACGAGAAAACCCACCTACCTCCCACAATCCGGAGACCGACTCCATTCAAATTTTGTCCACAGATTCATCCTGTGGCAAGTGGTTTCGGTGGGGTGTTATAAAACCAATAATGGTTAGAATGCTCGATCAAGGTTCATGTGTCTCAGGTCAGAATTTAATAACAGCATTATTTATGTGTCTGCTATCTAACTTTGCGAAGATAAATCTGTTAAACGCCAGACGTGTATTTTTGCAGGTCTTTTAAACATAATCCAGTTGTTGCCAATCTCCGAAATTTGACATAATTATTGTTAGTATTATTGTAGAGTTTTGAAGCAAGGGTAAATTTAACGAAACGTAACATTGGAACTTGTCCTCCTCCTTTCTTTCTAAATCAAATTTTTTACGTTTATACCTATTCTACATCAATGTATTACATTGTTACGTAATAGTTTTACGTTATCAATCTGCAGTCCAGTGTGTTCAGTTTTTTTCCTTATACAGCACGAAAATTTTTGGCTCTACAAGAACACACAAACTAGTCTAGTGTCTAGCTTGAGGCGATAAAATTATTGAAAACGTTTGTAAGTTAATAACGTTTGAGCTAATTATTCGAGAAATTGTAAAAAGGAAGCGCGAATAGGTAAAAAGGTGTTGTTTGTCACGAGGCCAATATAGGTATTTGAAAATTACGCAGAAAGAAACTTGTAAGAAAAAATGTGTGGGCTCTCTAACAAATTCTTCTCAAGCCCCTGCGTTGTAGTGTAAGTAAAAAACTGAATTAGGTTTACACAACTAGAAGTATAATACATAGAACAAAAGTGATTAATTCAGAGGATTGCAGGGACAATTAAAATTTCCTGGAAAATAACATTTCTAAAATTTGTTAGTGAATGTTGCGTTTGTTATTAAATTACATATAGAATATTATTAATTATTTTTTATAGATTTCTGTCAGATCTACTATGCGAACACGAGAAATGAGCCCCGTACATTACTGCGGAGCTGCTATCATACATAAGAAGTGGGTTATTACAGCAGGACATTGTGTTTCTCAGAGGTAAGTTATGTGGCTTAACATAGTCGAAGATAATACACACTGATTTGCTGCACATGCAACATAATGAGAAGGGTCGGCATTCACCAACATCTCAACATGAAGAAATGTTCAGCAAGCTGAATGTAAATCTAAAGCAATAAATAATTTCTATTTTCTGACGATGACTGACCTTTAATAAGAAGTTATACTTTTTTGGCGTCCCTTGAATAAGGCGAATTTGGCTCACATTTATTAACGCTAATTTTGTTATTGCAGTTTTTTGTCAAACTGTCGACATTGTTAGTAAAATCATACCTATTTTAAACTTTTGCAATACTCAATTGTGTGAATCGAAAGTGTGGTATACGATCCCGAATGAAAATCCAGTCCCTTATAGTGTGTTCACGATAAAGTAATTAAAACATGATTTATTGTGATTTCTGATGTTTACTTCTGTGTGCAGTTCAATCTATAAACTTTGATTGTTACCCAAGTTGATTTGTTTATATTACAAAGTGACAGTAATCTATAAATCATTTGAAAGTATAAAAGTAAGTAGGGTTTCAAAAGTGCTCACTTTATTTCGAACCACCTATAAGTTACATACACTTTAAAGATACAATATAAAGTGCAACTATTGTGATCATTCAGTACTGAGCTACTTCGTGGTTAGTTTAACACTGGAAAATGATAAATATTTCTCAGTGTTACTGTCTAAGCTTTATACTACCTCTGTCATAGAAATCATTTCGCGTAAAATGATCAAATAACAAGCAGCATTGTTAATATGGGCAATTGTGCTGTTTTTTTCAGACAGCAGAACTTAGTTTGCGTATATGAGCAAATGTTAGATATCTAAAACATAAAATTGAATAGTTTTCGTCGGCTTATTGGAAAGTAATTAGATTTTTGCAAGTAAGCCATGCGTTGGATACGCAATTAAGTGGTAAATGTTCTAATTTTCTTTATTTCAGTCATCCAGTTACAAAACACATGTCCACAAAATATCAAAAGTGAGATATAGCCACCATCTTGTCATAGGAAATCATACATTACACACCAAGCATCTCATACAGTTCCGAAATCCATTACTTGCCCTTGAATTAAATGTCTATTATGTCCGTTGGACATAATGAGGCAAGACTAGTTTTGTCCACTTCGTAATAAAATACGTTATATTCAATACACATTACATACCATCAAACTGGCTGTTACAAACTCTGTTAAGTCAGCGTCTGAAAACTATTCTCGTTTGGCAATAATGTTTGCATCTTTTCTGGAAAAAAATAATTTGTGTGTTTTGTAACTTAATGACTCATTTGCAATAATGAACACATGACCACTTGGATTAGCCGAATCAATCTCTCCTAACGAAACACGAAGCTTTTTCTTGTCCCGCTTCGGAAATTCCCAGAAAATGCAGCAATTTTGATAATGTGATTTCACACCCTTTTAATGCAATTTATAGCAAGTTGGAAATACGTCTGTTTTAAACTAGAGTAGTTTGAAATATAAATTAAAGTTCTCCGAGATATTTTATGAAGTCTTTAGTTCAGTTCTATTGTCTCACACGTTCATATGAGGCCGTTGTTGGCGCAGTGGCTAGAGCTTTCTTCTCCGACCACCCTCTCGATGCCCGACGGGTTCGAACCCCGGACTTTCGTATGTGGGAATCATGTCGAATGATGCCGCAGTCGGCGGGGTTTCTCGGGGATCTCCTGTTTCCCCCGTCCTTTTTACTAAGACAATTCTCCATTGAATGGTTACATTCCATGTCACCCCTCGAGACACGCAGATGTCTGTAGTTCAGGGCGTGACACTGTTGTAAAACTGTTATTTAATCTGTTTTACACATGGATTTAATGTTGTTGGGTGGCTGTAGTCAGAGGTAGGCACTTTATACTGGAACTAGTTTATTGGTTATGTTAATGGTTAGGGTTACGTTTAAATGATTTACGTTAATCTAATTACGGTGGCCTTGCTCTACATAGTTTAGTTACAGAATACTATAAGGTTATATTATATAATTTAGATACGAGGGGAGCGGCTGTTTAGTTAGTTAAATTTATACCCTACTCTATGATGGGTAACCCATCGGACCTCAATGTAACATCATGTGCCGGAGGCTGATGATGACTGTGTTGGCGATCGACGGACGGCGGCACGTCGTGGGTCTCGACCCAGGACCATCCTGGCGAGGAGTTGACGGCTGGAAGGCTTGAAGGAGACAGACCCCGATTCTCCCAATGAATGGCATTATGTTGCCACACTTCAGTGTAGGTGGGGAGAATCGCTGAGGTTCTCGTCTTGTGCAACCCCTGACCTAATTGCACTGCCGCGCCGTCGTCGCTAGCCCATAATCATAACACTCTGACCCACACGTATCATTCTCATATGATAGTTTTTAAAAATATATGCATGTACATATTTGTATTTATATGTATATACCGGATGAGTCAGGACGGAGGGAGTTAATTTCGTGTGGTGTTAGCTCATTAAAAACTATGTCAAAAATGTGTTTTCAATTTGTCCCTAAAGTGAATATTGTTGGAGTAATGTCGCACTGATAAATAATTTTCAAATAATATTTTAATAAAAATTTCAAAAATTACTTAATATAAAATAACAAAGTTTGTGCAGTTTCTAATAAGTGACTTTACTGTATTCTAAGCAATTTATTTTGGTGATGTCTTTGGATTATTATAGTTCAAATGTGGTGCTACGCTCTTTTCTGCTTCTAACTTCGGAACACTTCTCGCTAATTCATGTTTAACTACGAAACATTAAACTGGCGGGAAGATTAATAAAAGCGTTGCCTTGTCGGGAACTGCTAGATTTGGCAATTTTCGAAAAAAATCATGTGTCAAGTTATTGCATTTATTGTAACGCCTGAAACATATGCAGATACTGCAACTTCCTTGCAAGGCGTGTGACCAAACTGATACGCGAGTTGCGATGATGTGGTTTCGATAATCTAAGATTCGTAACGCTAATGGAGTAACACTAATGTGTATAGTACGGCAAAATGTATGCACTCTATGGGCAAGGAAACTGCAGTATTAATATAAAATCCACAAGTTTATGGGAACGTTCGCCAAGTCATATGTAATCGCACATCCAGGTAATCCTATTCGCTACAGTCGAATAAGTGCGTCCTAACCTATGCAGAAAGCAGACAGCCAATGCAGTCACTATAACATTTTATTAGTGATATTACAAAACGCGTAAGTTTGTATATAAATAGTGATTAATTTATCGTCATTAGTAGCAAATGACCCAACATTTAACTAAAATTGTTACTTAATAACTAATAATGATAATCAACTTTGTAGTCAGAATAAAAGGTACGCTTTTTTTTAACTTGCAACAGCTGCAACAGCAATCATGTAAACGTTCATGGAAGAATAGATTTGGAAAATGTTCAAATATCAAACCTTTGAAATAATAAGATAATGAAAATGTTTAAAAATGTCAAATTTTTACTATTATAAGCAGTTTAAATTACAGTATTTGATTTAGTAATGACAATTTAATTATTGCACAATAATTTGCCTGTGTACCCGTCGCACAGTTTTAGGTTGTCGTACATAATTGATGGATAATTTGGAACGTTTTATATTAATTGCATCACAGTTAGCTTGAGTATCTATTGGCGTACAGTAGAATAACTTCAAACTTGTTCCTAATATTGAATTGTTTTATACACACAAAAGTAGTGACACACAGTCGCCATACTGGAGCGGAGTAACGAGGAACTCGGTGACAAAGTTTTAATGTATGGAGAAACATTATGCACAAACATTCAAGGCAATTAATCGTAGGTTGTATGGGATCGGAATGCACCACAGTAATAACATTGCATAACTTAACGGCTTTATCAAACTACAGTATTTATTAGCTGCATTAATGATTCAGTAGTACATTTATTTCAGTGTTGTGACAATTGTTACTAGGGAGAATAAATTATCAGCTGTCTACATACCAAATTACATGTTTTGTAACTTCACTAATAAAATTTTCGAGCGCTTAGGACGTACTTGTTTGTCTAGCCATTTACGTTCAGTTCTCAGTAGGACTACCTGGATGTACGATTTTGTAAAACTTGGTGAACATTGCCGTAAACTTGTGGGTTTATATTAATACTGCAGTTTCCTTGCCCACAGAGTGCAACAGATTTACCACACTATGGAAATTAGTGTTACTCCATCCACATAACAAATCTCAGATGATAAATCCGTCGAAACCACGTCAATTGAAACTCGCCTATCAGTTTGGTTACACGCCTAACAATAAAGTCGTAGTGCCCTCACAAATTTCAGCGTTACAGTAAATGTAATTATGTAACACGATTTTCTCGAAAAAATGGCCAACTGTAGGAATTCCCGACAAGGCAACGCTTTTTATTAATCTTCCCCACCAGTTTAATGACAACATGAATTACAGAGAAGGGTTCCGAAGTTAGAAGCAGAAAAGAGCGTCGTGCCACATTTGGACAATAATGAGCTAAATGGCATTACTAAAATAAATTGCTATGAATATAGTAAATGCATTCATTAGACACTGCACAACGCTTCGTTATTTTATATATAAAGTAATTTATGACATTTAACTTGAAATTTCAGTTGAAAGTTGATATTCAGGGTAGGATAACTCCCATTATATTCACATTAGGAACAAATTGAAAACGCTCACACAAAGCTAGCAAACTTCGTCCTACGTTGTAATCTTGATGTTAGATAGTACCGCAATTTTGTGGATAATATGTAGTATAGTTACATGTTTCTGAAATATTAATAGGATTAGGAAATTTTCTTTAAGTATTTTCTGAATTTTATTACGAATTTTCATGCCGGTCTCCTTAGCGTGGTCGGTAGCATGGCGGTCTAAGGTAAGAGAGGGCCTGTGTTCGATTTCCAGCACGGACTTGAATGTTTGTGTCATTACTTAGGTTTAGGTAGTTTGTTAGCCGTACTTTACTGAGCCTAACGGTACAAAACCATGGGATGTAAACAAATTATCTTCTAAAGTTAAAAAAAATAGTTTTATGAGTTATCATGTCAAAATATTTAATTTGTCAATGCGTGGTTCCAGTGTTCGAGAGACGGGAAGTACTCTTTATTTCCCGCCTTGTGCCCTAGAGCTGATGGCTGGTGCAGACAGCATATCAGGTCCTGGTCAGTACAGACACGTACAACAAATCATCTTACATCCAAATTTCACTGCTAATTTCGTCACAAACGATGTCGCATTGCTCAAGGTATGAGGGCATGAAATATTTATGTAGGCTACCTTATGTTAAATAGACAAATTAAAAATTAGAGCTGGTAATATATACCGATATAATTAAAATATATAGCAACAAATATATATCGAATATATATAATTATAAATGAAATTTATATATAACGTACAACAGTACTTATAATTTTGTTAACATTTAACTTTTTTAATTAATCTAACATATTTATTTATATTTATTACACACATTTATATTGTACGTAATTAATACATGATATTAATAAGTATATTATATTAATTAAAAGTTAACAGTTAACATAATTATAAAAATTTACCGAAATGTTAGTACTGTAAAACATTTTACTGTTCAGAAATTGTGCATAGCCCTTCTACTCACTGTCTATTAACTTAATGTGTATTTTATGTTAAACTGGGTGCATAATGTAAGCTTTGGAGGCAAAAATCAATTCGGATTTTTGAAACGTTTGCTGAACACCGTAATTTATCTGCCTTACTGATGACTTTCCTTTCATGTTGGAATGTCAGGGGTCTTGAGATCAGGTATCTAGGCGTTGTTTATTCCCAAAGGCAGCATTTCTGAACACTTTGCAGACCCATGGATTCAAGGAACTCGTTCTAAGTACAGCCTACTTGTGGTTGTACGGTATGATATGTGTTTGTACATTCACACGCCAGTTATTTTTTAGGCCTTTGAGATAAGGTTTTGCGATACCGCATTTTCCTTATGCTGCTGGTATCTGCATTAAGTTCCATGAACTTAAAAAGTCTAAAATACACCTGAAATAATTATTACATGCATACCATAGTAACAATCTCAAACACTAACCCTAAGAACACATGAATGATAACGGACTTTTTTGCTCTTTAGCACGCTATTGTGGACGGCCTGTCATAAACTTTATTTTTAAATCATCAAATTAATATATTAAGTTTTAACTGCACAGTAAAAATGTATAATGTCACATTAATACTGTTAGCAAAAACTTGTTTCTTAAGTTCGATACTGTTTTGTGTTACAGGTTAGCGACGAGTTTCAGTTTGACAACAAAGTAAAACTTATTGAGTTGGCGTCCTCAAATCACATCATACGTACTGGTACTACTGCGGTCATGACTGGATGGGGCTTCAGTAAGGTGAAGTATGTTGTGCAAAATTTGTACCAGCGGTAAAATGAGATCTTATGAATATTATGAATAGTATTTGCCAGGGTTAGATTAGACGTGAAGTGTATTATTCTGAAAATGTCTAAGGGTAAGATGAGACCTAAAGGGCAGTATGAATAATGTGAACCAAATAACAGAATTTTCAGAAATCATCAATATGTTAAAATAACAAATTTGTCCAGAGTTATAACTTTCAATTTAAAGTTTATACAAAATTTTCAACGTATTCATGATTGCGTTACTTACCGCATTTTTGAAGATTTAAGATAGCCACATCATAAACATTAATAACTGATTCATGCTTAAGCTCAAACAACTTCTTATCTTTATAAGTACAAGTAGTTTTTTAAATTAGATAGTTGTTGGACCAAAGCTTTCTTTTTAAGAAAAGTAGTACTTACATTTCCTTGGTATGTTTTGGCGAAGAATACCCAGCCAATGTTAGTCGGTGGAATTTACACTCACAATGTGTGTACTGCTTTGTTTCGAGTAAGTTTTCTTGAATAACCACTAGTTTGAAATGACGTTTCAGATGAGGAAGCCGACGTCGAAATGCCCATTCAGTACCTACCTGAAAGACTCGAACGATCCCGAGTGTGAGGTACGTCAGAATCATTTATAATACAGTATGCTCATAAAATAATACTCTAACTTTGAATGAGTATATTACCAAAATCAAACTACCCACAGCCTTGGTCGACCAGTCAAATGAAGTTTCGTTACCACTATCGCATCTTCATAAATGTTCAGTGTGACCACCACAAGCAGCTCAAACCATACAAACGCGATACGCGAACTCGTTCCGCACTTTTGTCAGCGTGCCCGGTGTTAAAATTTGGATGACGTCCGTAATTCTCGTTTTGAGTTCAGCAACGGTAGCCGACACGATGGTGGACGGAACGCATGATTTTTTATGTACCCCAAAGAAAAAAAATCGCACGGGGTAAGGTCTGGTATTTTGTGGAGAAAGAGGGGGAAGGGGACGTTAATTAGGCCGGTCACCAGCAGCTCCACGACCAATACAGTGTTGCGGCAAGGTCTCTTGTTCAGTGGGTGGCGCACCATCCTGTAGGAAAATGAAGTCCCCCGCCGCCTCTTATATCTGAGGAAACAACCACCGTGTTAGCATGTCCAAATAAAAAAAACATTGTTCCACGGTTCAATTGACTTTGACTAGTCAACCAAGGTTGTAGATTGGTTGGTTTTGGTATCATAGATATTCAAAGTTGGGTGAGATGAGAGTGATTTGTGGCCCTTTAACAACGAGGTCTAAAGAAGGGGTAGTTCACTAAAAATTTTAACTGTCTAATTGTTTTTATTTGTACTAGAAATGGTTTGTTTTTTACGTATATATTGTGACTATTTGTCACTGTAACGACATTTTTTTTAGCTTTCATATTTTTTATAATAAGGAAATTAAAGTCAAAATTTACATATAACTGGTTTATGCAATAAAGGTAAACCAACATACTTACCAAAATTTTAAAAAATTCTCACTGAAGAACAGTGCCCTGGACTATGACATATCATGTATAAAAAACGCAGTTCTTAAAATTTTGTGTTTTTAAAATATTTTTAAAAAATTTACATTCCTTAATTTTAAGTACATAACTTTTTTGGAATAAGAAAAAGTCAATGCGGTTTGTAAACATGTCATGTCATAGCCTATGGCACTGTTCTTCAGTGCAATTTTATTTATTTCGGTATGTATGTTGGTTTTTATTTATTGCATGAAACCGTTTTATGCAAATTTTGACTTTAATAATATGCTATAATTCGAAAACTATATCAGCTAAAAAAATGTAGTTACAGTAAAAAATAGTTATAATATACGTATCAAAACAATCTAAATCTCATATGAATAAAAAAAAAACTTTTAAACAATTAAAATTTTCAGTGAACCGCCATACTCTCTTGTTTCTACTGGTTTTGCGATAGTTATTATTTTTAAACTTATAGATGCCGCCTACGTGCCCGTTAGTGGCTCAAAAGTGACGGAGCAGTAAGGTCGACCTTGAAGCGCGCATCAAACGACGCATCGCCACAACAAACCAAACACTGGACTAGCATTCAAGATTCCCACAGAACCGTTGTTACTATGTGACACTAAACGGTGACCACATAATTTTATTGGTTGAACGAACGTCTGTAGCAATGTTCAGTGCACGTCTCAATCTGAGTTTCATACCCATCCGGTTATTAGGCCGTTTTTAGTTGTATCGGAGGGCTTAGGAACCGTGTTTGTAACGAGCATAGTGTTTTAACAATAAACTTCCGACCTTGTCCAGGTTGTGTTTTCTTTTCGTACGTTGGCGCAATGGGAGCATGTGGAATAGTTTAGTAATAAAAACCTGTTTACGAACACACTGCAACGAAATTTAAGCGCGTGTTAGACGGCCCCCTTAAACGAGAGCAGATATCAAACATGTATGTGGCAGTTTTGTTTAAAATGGTTTTTGCCGTGATAGCTATTTTTTTTTTTCATAACACGAAATTATACGGTTTCGACTGAACAGTCAATTAACAAGAATTTCATTAGTCACATATTACAGTGAAACCTAGTTAATACGAACCCTGTTAATACAAAGTTCTCATTAATACAAAGCTGTTTTCTGGCCCCTTGGAATGAGATTAGAAATTAAATATTAACTTGAATGCTCAATCAATAAAAAGTTTCCTTACACATAATACAATGTAATAACAAATTCAGTGGTTAAAAGAAGTCATGGTGATAGTAAAAAATTGGTATTTTTGGACTTAACATTCTGGAATTATGTTTACAGAACTTTCTGAAATTTGGTGAACACTCGTTAATGCAAACCTAATTTTTCAAAGAGCAATAATTTAGGTCCCTGAAGGTTTGTATTAATGACGTTCGGCTGTAGCTAAAACCATAGTATTTACTGCCTTGAAGGTAACAAGGAGACGGTGATTTTAAACAAAACTGCCAAACATATTTTTGATATCGCCTCTTGTTTAGGCGTAAGAAATTAATATCGATGAAAAAAGTAGAAACAAAGAGAGCATGGCATTAAGGGATATGGAAAGATATGATGTCGAGCGGACGACTGGAATACTCAGTTGTCAATAAAATCTGAACTACTTATCAAAATTTAATAAAAAAATTTTAGCCGAGTGAATGTTTGCGTTGTATGTTTCTAACAGCGTAGTGTGGGAGGTTGTGCACGAGCAACAACTACATCCTTACCACCCCCAATGGGTACAGGTGTTGTGATTCGTCGGTACAATGTGTGCAATGATGTTGCTGGTCGTCACATCCAGTCTCTATTGTAATGAATTAGCAGTTGCGTATGGAACATTGTTCCAAGTGGACTATATTGTGTAGCGCGCTAGTGTCAACAACCGTTAATATCCGATTGCTGGACCGCGGACTGTTAGATTACGGACTTCAAATTGTGAATGCACATGTCTTAATGTACGTATTAATCTCTGACAGCCGACTGTGGACTGCCAACTGCCGACTGCGCATTGTGAATAGTGCCTAAAATGGCAAATGTTTGCTGCAACATTTACGTTGTTCACATTTAATTTTCATTCATGGCAACGTGGTGCTTGAAATATGCATTCGTGACTAGTGTTTCGCTAACTTAGAATACTCAGTTTGTAGTGTTCAACTATACGTACAATTTTGACTGCGATGGTTCGTACACTCTGTATAGACGTCAAACATTCCCAAACCTCAGCTGTAGCAATGTCTCTAATGGAACAGACTGCATTGGATAAACCTACTGCACTGTGTACAGAACTGGGAATAAATTTCCTTTCAGAGCAAAATGCTCACGACGATGCACACAAGGAAATGACTCAGATGGAACTTCACCTCATGTATTGTTGTTGCCTGGACTCCGTGCATTTACAACCAATTACATGTAAATTTTACTAAAATTGCTTGCAGTGCAACTTAACATTTTTAGCAACCTGCTTCCTAGAAAAAAAATTGGAAAAAGTACCTGCGAGGTTGTCTTAGCGGGACTAATTTCGGCATATTATCTTAATAACAGCAATAATACGGAAATAAAATCCACCACATTCCCGCCTTCTGGCAGGGCCACAACGTGCCAGAGACAAATCAAAAGGGGGGGGGGGGGAGGTGATAGGGACGATCGTCCTCCTAACCCCTGAAATACAAATACGTACAACATTTAAATTAAAAATTTTTATTTTTTATTCATTTTTTATACTTTTTAAGTAGGCTAATTCATTCCCAATCCTCCTGAAACTCATTCCTTGATCCGTGCCTGAAGAGTGTGAGTATAAAACCCGGTTTACATCTAAAAAATAACAGTAACAATTTTAATTACAAAATTTTAGTTTCAAAAATGTTATCAACAAATTCTAAGCTGTGGTGCACTATTTTACAGCAATGTTGATAGCAAATGTGTTATTAACATTGCTAAAAACACCAATGTTACTAAAAAAAATATATGTAAGAATGATAAACGGAAGTTAATGACAATGTAGACAAAAATGCCTACAAAATTGCAGATAACACTGCTAGTAACACTTGTTAGCGACATCCTTTGATCTAGACCGCCCTAGAATGGGTCGAGAAAATGTTAGCAACAGTGTTGGTGACAAAGTTATAAACATGTTTATAAAATTCATAACTTTTGTGGCGAAGAAATGTTTTCAAAAATTTTTGGTAAGAAATGTTATTAATATGTTTATATATATTAACAAAGTTAATAACAGAATGTTGGCAACAATGTTGATAACATGATAATGCCAAAAATTTTCAAGCATTTTTACAACATTGTTAGTAACATTGTTGAAAACACGTGTTATTAGCAATTTTTTGTTGGTGTAAACTATTCCCACGTGCGAAAAATCCGGTACAGTACCCGCCGGGTATCGAAACCTGATCGCCTAGGTAGAACGCGAGAGGTCTGACCCCTGGACCATCACCTAACAATAAAAATACTAATAATTAGTATGATTGTAATTGGAACAACAGTATCTTACACGCGGCACTGATCCAAGGTATTTCCAACTTTGTGAGGTGAGTGCGTCTGTTAATTAGCTCCTATTTGGAAGTTGTTCTCCACCATTGTCAATATGAAAGAAATGCTAACTGTTTATGATTGCAGCTGCTGGACAGGTCGAGCTTGTCGGAGAATTTACAGGAGGCCTCGGCTTCCATACTCAACTCGAAGAAGTGCATGAAGATGTATGGTCTTGGTGGAGCCAACAAGAACATACTGTGCACCGACACTGCTTCCAGCGGCACGTGTCAGGTAGGCCTAAGTCTGCTCTGCAGGAAGAAATTACTTCATATCAAACTGTTCAAATTGCACACTATGCGGACTATTTTTATTAGCAAATAAACGTTTTACATTCTATAGTTTTCGCACAATGACATAATAAAACGAAATATTATTTTTTTGTACAATCCCGTAGTAATAACTTCTTTCTTATGTTAATAATATATTTTACACCTATAAAGGATGCTATACGGAAAAGAACGGTAACAATAATGTCATACTGGGTTTTTTTATATTGTAAACATTGAAGAAATAAGATAAAATAATGCATATTTCTTCAAAGTGATATTAAAGCAGTTATTATAAGTTACACCATATCTTCCTGTCGTGAAGTGTAGTCAAACATCGTAAGAGTACAATATGGGAACTACAGCTTTTAGCATTGTTAAAGTGCGAGCCGAGTTAGAAACGGCGTGAACTGGGAACCACAGTCTGTAGCCGTCCTAGCAAAATTCACATTCTTAAGTCTTTACTTTCTATGGTAGTTCTAAATTTACCGACTGAATTTCTTAAAGGTAATGTGATGAGAACGGGTTTATGATATTTTAAATTTTAACGTATCAAAATAATGACTAATAGCATGTCTACAATGAAAAAATCACGTTTACATTACAATTTATAAACAACAATACATACAACTAAAAGAACCCATAGAGTAATTTGCTACTGCAGAAGAAACAGCACTCATATCGGCGTATATTGGAATCAAATAACACGTATCGTGTTTTCCTTATAAGTTTCTTATATTGTCCTTGTACAATATTTGGCGTAGTCGCGTTGCAAGGGATGCGGTATTACAATCGATTATACTCTCTGAGCACGTGACTTTAACGTGCATGCAAGAATAAACCGGTAGAGTTTAGGATGATTCGTTCCTCGCATCTTGCTCGTTCGTGGCTAAAGAGTGCACAGATCCTACCAGTATAATGGTTCCAAGGACAACTCAGAGTTGTGTACAGTCATTGCCAAGTACTGCTTCCCTTAGAACACATCCACACTGCTTCCCCACTGTTGTGCGTCTTTTCTAGATATGCATATTAGCCCATAAGTTGGGTGAGGTAGATTTTACGATGTGGAAGCCCCTACGATAGGATAACATGTAACGATGCGTGTAAAATATTTTATTGGATTCAAAGGTCGCAGGAGTGCCGTATGAAACATGAACGGTATTTCAAGTTTAATGTATGAACGTATAAACATATTTTTTCCTGCAAAATTGATGTAAAGACAGCGAAACGGGGATGGATTCTCTTTTACATTTCAGCGTGAATCGCGGTTAGCCAAAGAAACACTAACGTGCTGTTAAATGTTGATAACCAGATTCACATTGTTAATTATAATTAACAACTGCTTTTGAAGAAAATTACAAAATTGGCTACTTTCAGTGAGCGAGACTACTTAAACTGAGCTCACGGTAACGCATAAAAAGAGAGTGCGAGGGAGAGAGAAAGAAAGAACCTCGGGCTTAGTGTTCTAAATTCTTAGTTTCATGGCGAATAAGATTCGACTTTTGCTAGATACAGGCGTCAGGTTAATAAATACATTATATAAAATACATAATATGTTACGCATTATATTTGTATATTTATGTTATTATATATTATATCTATACATTATATATATATATATATATATATATATATATATATATATTGTTGCGTGCCATGTTCCTGGAGGCCAGTGGTCGGCGGCTGTTTCGTAACACCTTGAGAGCTGGCCGATGACTCAAAGCCCGGGTGGCTCATAGTGGGAAACCCGCCTAACCTACGTCATAGATACCTGTCCCAACTGCGTCTTAACCCTTCGAGGGTGGCCGACGTGACTGCCAGCACATCCGAAACATGATG
>PNEQ01095254.1:33166-61725 GCA_003012365.1 Medauroidea extradentata | reverse complement strand
TACATAACACAACACAACAGATGTTTTCACTGGCTTGTTGTCGCCAGGTTGCCTGCCTACCCCTGTTACTTTGGTGCACCATTGCAGGTATAAGGATGCATTTCCGGACATGGGTTCCTTAATCAAATATGTTCCAAACATGCACATCTACCATCCCTATCAATTTGTAACACTTATTCTTGGCCACCCTGTATAGGCCTATACTTTGATTATTGCGTATGGTGCTATGCTTAAATTTAAAAGTGGCCAAAAAATACAAATCGGGTGAAAGGAAGGAGGTCCTCCAACATAGCTGAAAATGGCCTTTTCAGACTATCGTACTTCAAATTGTACTGACCGGATGTATGTGCAGCTCAGATTGAGACGTACACCAAACTATGATACAGTCTTTCCTACAATAAAATTATATGGTCATCGCTTGAAATCCAATAGTAAAAATGTATCGGCTGGAATCTTGCAAGCTCATAGTTCAGCGGTTGGCTTGTGGTGATGCGGTAATTGGTGCGCGTCGCCTTTACAGCTCCATCGCTTGTGAGCGTATAACGCGCGGGTAGGCGGCGTCCTTAATATTCATTTTAAAAGATATAAAGGGAAGTGATATTGCAATGGGGCTTATTGATTTAAGCCTTTCAGCGAAAATATCTATGCGAAGTGCATAGTAATGGTAAAACATTCGCCTCGCATTTGAGAGGACCCGTGTTAGATCCCTGCTCTCGCAATCCGAAGTTTGCTTTTCTAGGGTTTTCCGAAATCACTCCAGGCGAATGCTGGGATGTTTCCTTAGTACAGACCTTGGCCGATTCCCTTCATTTTTTACACGTACATTTACCAATGTGTGAAGATCTTCGAGTGTACGCTCTAAAATAATATTTATAAACTGTAGAAAGATTTTCTTTGTGCGTTTACAAATCCTTGTAAAAGAAAAAAAGATTTTCTTTGTATAATCATTCGTTTAGAAAGTTACAAATGTAATGTTTGTAATACTGCAGAAGAATTCCTGGTAGCCTGTATACCGGATGTTCCTGCGCCGTAAATATACACAAGTGTTCCTTTTAAAATTATTTGTTTATAAGTTAGAAGGTTTTTCTTTGTAAAAAATACGTAAGAAATTTTGTAATCTACCAAAATCTTAGGTTCGCCGGAAATTATACAGTTATACAAAAATCGCATCGCCTGGAAAGTATAATTCTGGAATGAAGTAAATTTTCATATTGATTACAGGCTTCCTTCAATTTCAAAAGAAAAAATGGGGTTATCACTGAACTATACACAAATAAAAAAAAGTGCAGTTATTTCGGAATAATAACTAATTTCACATGAAACCTGCATTAGTATGGTCTCAATTCAATTACATTTTGTAAGGTGTTCCCATACTTAAAAAAAAAAAAAAAATACACTGAAGTTTGGTGTAGGGGTAAGATGCGTATTACCTCTGCGCGGGGGTATGGATTCGAACAAGAGTCCTTCCATGTATGTATATTATTTTTCAAAGTCATTTAATATGAAATGCATTTATTCAAATCTTATTTAGGAAATAAATTTACTGTAAATTTTAAAATAAACGGATATTCAAAATGTAACGTTTTCCTTATTGCAAGTACTACTAGGCTATACCTTGTAATTTTCAAACATATACTTTGTATTTTTATTCACAGGGGCAACCATTGTAGTTTTACAAGTAATTTTCTTGGAAATTGGCTTTCCTAAGATTTTCCTTGTAAAAGTATCAAAACGTTTTTACAGTCTACGTAAAACACCCAAATAAAATATAACCACTAAATTTTGATGAAAAGAGTTTTGTACCAACTTGTTTGAATAATTTACGTGCACATCTGCAGCTCTTCTTCATGGTTATGATTGGATGGCTTTGTGCAGAGACGTAGGCTACTTAAAAATACAAGCCACAAGAGGAAAGTATTTCACATTTTCCACAATTGCCACGAACACTTAGCCACATGTAGGTAACAAGCACGTTTATTTTTACAGAGAAATCATTTGCATGTTCTGTTGTATATAAAAAGTAGTTACAGACACAACATTGCTAGTATATGTTAGTAAACTGAACACTAATTACAAAAAATAAGATACCTACGAATTACTTGCGTGCCGTCTAAATTTCCTTAAAATTGTGAAATAAAAAATAATTTTTAAAAATATTAAGTAATTTCGATTCGTTGCCACAGCATTCCTTATTAATAAGTTTAAGGTTCTCTCATTTTTTGTTTGTGTGCGGCACACTATCTTAGGTAATTATTTTCCGCGGATCGCACAACGTAACGTACAAGTTGGCAACAAGGCGAAAGTCGACAAAAGGCTAGTATTTATTGCCTTCACTAGTCATTTATAGGCCTTCTAGTCATAATACCATTTTGTACATTCTGTAGTACATACGCGTGTTGCATGTGTTACGGTGTTGAACGTCTGTGTAAGAATTGACAAACAGAAGTTTCTTATTTATATTGATTTATTTATTGTTAGATCCATTTTTTTTTTATTTTGCTGCAGATTTTTTCACTTTTTTCAATGCCTTACGTGAACATCTGCAGCTCTGCTTTGAGATAAGCGATTGGATGTTTTAACTTTCAACATGTTGGGGTTGTGCGCGTAAATTACAGACGTGTGCTGTCTTTGTAACCTTGTTCTGATTGGTACAGTCAATTGAATGACGCCTGTGCACAAAGACATGTAGCCAGTGATCATGAAGCAGAGCTAATGTGCATATAAAGCATCGAAACAAGTTGTTGCAAAGTTATTTTCACCAAAAATCAGTGGCTCTACAATTAACTATTAGATTAATGTTAGTAGTGCTAGTTTCAGTTAAATGAAAAATGTTATTATTGTGACTTGCGGCTTTACATAACATAGTTTAGCATTGCAAGTTACTATGTGGTTTGGGTTGGAGGGGAGCTGTTGATTAATTATTTAAAGATAAATTCTGGTGGATGATGGGTGACCCTTTGGGCACCTTAAACCTCATCGTTAGACTGATGGCGGAGGCTGTTGACAGATTCCACGGTTATCGGCTGTCGGTACGTCGTTGGCCTCGACACAGGAACATCCTGGCCGAGTTTGTTACGGTTGGAAGGCTCGTAGGAGACAAACCACGTTTACTCCGATACCTTGCGCTATATTTCAGTCTTCTGTGGGGGTGGGAAGAATTACCGAGGGCCTTGTCTTACACCGTTACTGTCCTGTCCCCTTTGAGTACCACCGCTAGCCCCGTCTTCCAGGCGAGGCTCTTGTTATTCATAGCAAGAGATTTATGCTCCTCATAGAGAATAACAGTATTATCTTTACAGAATATATTGTTGTAGGTACATTGCAGACAGTAGAAACATGGTTCTGTCCTTTCTGAACTGAAAAAAGTTGTGCTAATAGGATGAATATTTATAACTCGATTTAATTTGTTGCCTAATTGTTTCCGGCATGGTTTCTACTAGTTCCTGGACGATCCGCTTTAACAAGCTATTCGGTGTTAAAGTTACTGACGTTAAAAAGCACAAATGTTGAAACTCCTTTCCTGCCTTCGTTTGTTTAGAACTCTGAGGGAAATATTTAAGCATCAGAACAACTAGACTTGTCTTATTTAGTAGTATATCAGATGTAGGAGTGTCTTTTAGTTAAAGCAAATACTCTTTTATTTAACAAAATATTTTTATAGTTTTTAATTCTAAGGATTTTTTCCTTTGACAGCAGCGTTTCCGTGAGTGAGTGGAAGATATTTTTGTCAGAGCAGCCTTACAAAAATTACTATACGATGCATATAATAAAAGTTGCTTCACTATTCAGATTTTTTTCCAAGTTGCTCTTTACTAGTCCACTGTCTGACCGGCAGGGTTGACGGCGTACTTTTCGTTAGCAGTGATGTCATTATTAAAGGAAGAAGAGACTCTCGGAGTCTGTAACAGAATGGGAAGCGGCCATCGCTTGTATTAAGGGTGTTCAGGTGCGATAAATCATAATTATGTATTAATATGAAATAATGTTAGTTTTGTAGACGATAGTTGTTAGTGCAATTTCCTCTTACAAAAATACTTTTAGTTGGTATAGTTCTCTCATAAATGTGCGTCAAAGTCATAATTTGCATGTTCTGCTGCCATACAAATTGTAAATACCAGTTGACTTATGTAAGTGAAATAATTCACAGTGAAATAACATGCCATGGGCTACGTAATAAAACATTAAGAAACATCCCGCAAACTATTTTTAAATAAAATAACATGCTGAATTTATGTAAATGTTTTCTGTACTTCTGTGATTAAAAAAAAAAAAATTCAAAATATGGCATTGTGGGTTTTTAAATGTTTTATTACATAGTTCATGGCATGTAAGTTCACAGTGAATTATTTCATTTAAGTAGGTTGATTGATTTTCACTATTTACATGGCAGCGTAACAAGCAAATTTTTACTTTGAATCACCGTTATGAGAAAACTATGAGAGCTAAAGTTCTTTTGTAAGAAGAAACTACACTCGCAAGTATCATCTACAAAACTAACGACATTTCATAAAAATGTAAAATTATGATTTCATCGCACTTGAACACCCTTAAGGAATCATGCCAGCATCAGTCTTTACATACTTAAGAAAATCTTGGAAAACAGTTGTCAGGAAGGCAAGAACTTCATGAACGTGAATCCAGAAATACTGGCGTCTGGAAATTTTGTAAGGGTAACATTGTTATATTCTACCCACCGCAATCCCTCCCTCCTCCTTTTCTGCATTTGTTTCCCCAAATGTTACTCTAATACAAGTGAAGTATTTAGTAAAACATAGTTAGTACTAACGTATTATTAATTTTGCTTTAATAAATTGTAAAAGGCCCAAGAATCGCTTGCGAGATCTTATCTGGGCACAGCAGCTTACGTTTTTGGACAGGAGCCGAGTCGAAAGCACCCGTACGCGCTCGACAATATTCGGTTGGGCAGCAGCCAGCCTGATGTTTATGCATTGTCATTTCAGTTGTACGTCGGCCATTTTGAACTTGACCTAGATGTATAGCCTCGCAGCCATCTTGTATACTTCTGCATTACTCACCGTCTTGGTTACTAATAACCCGCTATTTTTCGACTACCATTTGTTTAGATCACCTGGGGGCTGCTATATTTGATTCTAGAGTTGGCCACAAGGGATCGGTTCTAAAGCCACCATTTTCGGTTTGTGGTTGTCCGCCAGGGGAATTGCTGTATCTGCCATCTTGGTTTTGGAGTTAGCCGCCAGGGGTTCTGAACTCGTTGGATTAATCAATTATTTTATTGAACTCTCGTTTCGTATGCTAGAAAGTGCTTGCGTTTGCCCTAGTATACCGTTACGCAGGTGGCACGCATATATCCGCACCCTTACTTGGCGCGTGACGTAGTGTGGCATTCCCAGGGCGAAGAGTGAGTGAGTGAGAGAGTTTGGTCAGCGCTTAACATCTAGGTCTTCAGCACTGGTGAGGAGTGACATGGGGTGAGTATGGAGCGACGCCGGAATGAAATGGCGGGAGAAACGGGAGATCCCCGAGAAAACCCGCCGACCAACGGCATCGCCCGGCCCGTTTCCCACATACGAAAATCCGGGGACCGACCCCGCCGGGAATCGAATCCCGATCGCCTAGGTGAGATGTGATAGGTGTGACCCCTCGACCACCGCTGCCTCCCAGGGCGAAGAGTTGTAGTATGGAGTGCCCTTTTGTCAGCACTACGGCACCTTTCGATAATGCACAATGAAGGTTCTTGGGTAATGACTCGTGGCTGCGTCACAAAGCAACATGGAATTACGAACAACTGGTAAGGTCGAGGGGCTGTTTACTTTCAGACATCTTGAATATCTTGAACCAGTCGCTGGAGGAGCTTTACAAAAATTGCCTCACGGCTATTAGAGCAACATTCCCAGATCCCGGGAGGTTTTGGAGTTCCAAGTTTAGTTCCGCGGCTGGGCAGACGCGAGTGGGAGCGACGAGTGTTCAAGCGGCTGTGGCAAGCGACATCGGCGGCAGCGAGTCACGAAGACGACTGTGGCGTCGGTAACAGCCTGTGACTGTGGCTTGGTGTAGAACATTCGTAGGAGACCTACTCCATAATTTAGGGAGTATTAGTGCACAGTGTAGGTTATGTGGACGCGATGAGGAGAGACTGGTGAGGCTCCGATGAGAGAGAGATATGTAAGTAATAGAGCTGTGGCTGTGTTAGACAGTATTCTTTCTTGCAGACGCTCTTATATGTATAACAAGAGACGCGTAATGTTACCGTTTATATCGAGTGGTTTTAAATTGTATGAAAATTCGATGAGGCTCTACGAGCGACGCCAGCCGGCTCTTGTATTGTCAAAT
Organism: Medauroidea extradentata; assembly: GCA_003012365.1. Classification (NCBI taxonomy): domain Eukaryota; kingdom Metazoa; phylum Arthropoda; class Insecta; order Phasmatodea; family Phasmatidae; genus Medauroidea; species Medauroidea extradentata. Next base: position 55,413 of record PNEQ01095254.1, on the reverse strand, counting down.
CATCTCTACGCCCAAAGTTGTAAATGCGCGCGCAGTGATTCCGCCCGTAACATTTTCATGGCGGGACAATCCTTGAGCCAAGTTTGAGGCCATTCAAATAATGCTTCCAATGAGCGTTGTGTCTTAAAAGTCATATTTACAAGAAATCTGAAGTGTGTATTCTTTCCGTAGATAAAAAATTAAGACCTCGATCTCTTACGAACTCCTGGTGACAATTCAAACTTTGGAATACATGTCGTTAATGAATCATGAAATTACATGCATTTTAGCGACAGTCTTTTTATCTCTATACCTGGAAAATATGTAAGCAAATGAATACACGAGCAGTTTGCAGTTTTACTTAACGATGGTTTTACAAGCAGTGATAAACGTCCTTTTGACAGACGTGTTCGAAGTACTCCCTCGTGAAGAAAAGTTTACTTGCAGGTGTTTGTGTTCGCTGTGTGTGCGTTTGGCCTTGCAGACCCAGGAAGGAATGTGCTGGCTGACCTCTCTGTGGGGCGACGATAATGTGCGTATATGGCGGCTAGGGTAATGCGGCTCGCCGCCCGTGTCGGGTAAATTGTTTCGTATCCGGCCCTGGTCGTGCGGGTCGGCGTGTTATTAGAGAAGTTTCCTTGCCCCCCTGGGTGTCGGGGGAGGAGCCCCACTCCCTCAACCCATGACCCGTCGGCTTGACCCTTCCCCACCTACAAGCAGTGTTGGCAAGCTTGTTTGCTCGCTGGAATTCAATCCATGCAGCAACGGTAGCATCGTATCCCCCATCCTCCCCCGCGTGTCAGCCATGTGTGGGAGTGTTGTGGTTGTTAAAGCAAGCGCCGGCTACACCCCCTTCCTTGCCCCTAGAGGCAACGCTCCAAACATACCCCTCGGCTGTGTTGGCACAGGCGCTTTCTATCGAGATACTGAGCTGACGTTTACACTGTCAACACGAGGCCACTACCTCCGACCTGACCATCTGCGGGTTGGAATTTAGGGGATGATGGTTGTTTACACATCGGTGACGCCCCCGCATTCACTCTCCCCCCTTATCCTTTTTCATCCTCTCTCTCTTGCTCGCCCACGGCTATGTCTCCTTGCAAGTGAATCTCGCCGTGCCACTGTGACGGGCCTCCTCGCACAGTTACGTCATCTGCATTTGCGTCGTATTCTGCTCTCGCGACCACAGTTGTTTACCATTGACGTGCCTAGGACTTGTGTCAGGAAGGTCGGGGGAGAAGGTAACTTTGGAATACTAAGCGGTAATAAAGTAATCAAAGCATATTATACTTATCACGTCAAGATGAGACGAAAACCCATCTTGTCCGAACTCGCTTCGGTGTATTAGTTTCTTTACAACGCGATTCGAAATGTTGAAGTTTCGGTGTAATCCTTCGGGAGTAGACAACGCATCTGCGCCCAGTCCATGCTATGTAGATATATTGGACGGTTACCTTGACTGAAGCTAAGATATTTGGGTGGTTATTTATTAAGGACTTGGGGGCTGATGAAGTTGAAATGAGATGGATATGGAGCAGCGTCGGAATGCTTGCGCGGGGTAAACAGGAGATCCTCGAAAAAATCACCTTCCGGCACAAATATTACGGTGCGGAAGATTGACAATTGACGTATTTATCGTAATTTGCCACAACTGTAAAGTAAACCACTGCAAGCTATCGCGGAGCAGATATTGAAAACTTATTGCCGTGTTTACGAGGACGTGTAGTAAAAAATAACGCTAAACATATCAGTTGAGATCTACAGGTTTTTTGAAGGAATAAAAGAAGTTACTATGTTGTCAAATTAATAGCTGATCAAAATAGTCGAAAACTTGCCACCCGGTTAAGATGTTTATTCACAAATTTGGTGATAAATATTTTACAGGGAGGATTTTTTTCTTTCTCTTTTTTTTTTTTTTTTTATATCGGCTTGGAAAATCATTACAATTTATGTTACAGATTTTGTCGTTGATTTATGTATCATGCCCAATAAAGATGTCGCCACGGTTCGCCTCTTTGCGAGCTCGTCAAAGCCCCAGCACTTGCCTCTATCAGTGACTTCATAAGGAATTCTGTGTGTGCTTCACTTCAAGCTCCCTAGTTTTCTTGTTTGTGGTGTCTTTTTCGTTCTAGTTCACGATTGGCAAGCGGCTCGGCTCACTTTTGTCTCGTCTCTGCTCTTTCTTTGTGCACGTTCGCATTATCGAAATCAAGGGGGATGGGAGGGAAATCTGGGTTGTATAGGGTGTTCTTGACTTCATACCAACTATATGAGTTGAGTGTGATCGATAAATTCGTAGTTGTACTCCTAATTATTTGTTCTTTCGAACTTCCTGAATTTTGCGTTCTTTCTTTCCTACTGTTAAGATACTTTACTTATCACTTATCAGCTATGTATTTAATTTTGGGAATAAATGAATGTATGGAAAAATGCATTATTGCCGTTTGCGGAGCTGTGCAGTAGTAATAAAGAAACATGATTAGAATATTTTTTTATATGGCGCTCGTCTCTCGACCACGCTGTCCGGGTTCGATTCCCGGCGGTATCTACGCTTGTAGGAATTGTGCTGGGCGATGTCGTTAGTTAACGGATCGGGTCTCCTCGGGGCTCTCCCGTTTCCCCCGCCCTTTCATTCCGGTGCTGCTCCATACCTGCCTCATGTGACCCATCACGTGCGCCAAATACCTCGTTAAGTGAAGGTCTAAATCTCTAAACTTTTTTTTGCATACTGTGAGGGTACTAACTGTCTATTAAGTAGTTGAGACTACGAACTGTCTATTAAGTAGTAACTTTTTTTTACACGATTATAGCGTTAAAAAATCGCAGTCATGTCCGTAATAATTACTGTAATTATTCTTGCGAAGCGTTAATTACTTCTTTGACGAGCATTACAGTACTGCTGCGATTGGAGCGTCCACGCCACTCAAACTTACTAGTTTAAATAATAAATCACTTAATCAAATTATAACAAAAATACCCATTGAAATTGGTCCGTATGTCTAGGAGCTACGATTATACGAACCACAGACAGACGCGCAGACGTAACCGTCAATACTGTTTTCCTTTTGGTCCGGGACAAATAAAAACCTCTAACGATATGAAATCACAAAAAATTGTTTTTGTATCACTTACTTGTTTATGTATAGACCGTTCACGATAAAGTGAACATTCCGTAAAGTTTTCTTTGATTCGTTTTACAGCCATCTTTACTATTTTTATATGAAAACTTCCGTGTAACTAAAAACCAGTGTAAAAGTTTCAACACTCTCAAAAGTTAACGTCTGTTGGCCCAATAAAACACATTTCAATTAATTACAAGTTCTGCTCACTGCTCAGTTTATTGCGAACAACCTATAATAGCCCCACCCCTTTTCTTATTTTACAGAACTAAGCCGAAAATAATGGTTTTTATAGTTTAATATTAATAGTCTATGCTCAGTAAATTAAATGTAACTAATATATAATCGTTTCAAAATTAACTGAAATAAAACTTAATTATTGAAAACGTTATAGTTAGTTTTGACAAGCGAAATTCAACAATAGAATACGCATGTTTTTAATGCGATAAATTGATAATGATTGGGCAGTAGTGTAGTAATGTAATGTAGTATAATTACTGGTCAAATTGTCGTAGAGGTAGAATTTAAGTTTTTTTTGCTTAAGAATTGTAATGTTTAATTTTCGAGATATAATTGTATCGTGCATACTGTTACAGGTGTTAATTTTGGTTTTATGTAATTAATTAAATGTTCAGCCAACGAACTGTGGAGACGTGGATGGTTTTATGACACTGTCCCAAGAGAGAGCGGAAAAAAAAAATCCGAAGCATTGAGGGGAAAGAGAGAAATGTGTAGGCCAGAGGTTGGGGTTTAGGACCTCCGGTGTGCCATAATTAAAAAAGAGTTTGCGAATAATAATTAAATCAGTAATTTGTCTCCGCAAATAAATGTTTTGTATTTTAAATGTAAACCTGATAACATTTGAATAAAGGCTAATCTAATAAACTGTTCGAAAGTAATCGTAAACTCGTAACAGAGAGGTTCGCCATTGTCTCAGAGACGAGATACTTTTGGTTGGTATGTAGGCGCGTCTTCGGGGAAAGCTTTAATTTTCTGAAACGTGTAGAGGCACTCGCGGTGCGTGGAGAATTCAGGCTATGCCTGCTAGTTTTACAATGATTTAGGTGTAAAAAAAAACTAATATTGGTAGCGCAGAATCGCTACATTGTTTTGATTCTAACATGTATTTAGTTATATCTTTTTTTTTTTTTGTAGCAGTAACGCCCAGAGATTTTTAGAATCCTACACACAAAGTATCACAAATGTTGTTATAAAATAATCCTAAATTAATCAAAATATATTTTAAGCTTACATACAGATGTGCATTGTACCCAGTGGAGAGGCTTGAGGTGTTCACAGTTAGTGGGATATTATTTTTATGAAACCTGGCACGTAAAATTTCATGTAAGGAATTAAGAAATCATATTAATTGTGTTCATGTGCTTATCGTCGAGAGTGGTGTTCTGGCTCTTATCGCTCCGCTGTTCCCGCGCTTCAAACGCGGAGATCTGAAACCGTTACACAGTACTCTTAACATACCTCAGGCGCAGCATTTAGCGCCTGCTATATAGGGCTCTTGACCGCATGACGGTCACTGATTGGGACCGTCCAGTAATTTCCGCGGAGCTGCATCGTTGTCCTCGATCAACGACCACGACGTCCGAGAAGTAGAGATGGAGAAATCTCGCGCATTAAATTACATGCATGTTAGAATCAAACATCCTATGTATACGCAAGTCCCGACCATTTGTCCACTAGCTGCACTAGCTGCTATTAGTAGTGGAACACCAGACAATGAACGAATAGACAGGGCTTGAGTATGCATATGATATTTTATTCTAACACGCAAGTCATTGAATTCGAGAAATTTCACCTTCTCTACCGAGAAGGCAAATGCTTCCGCATTGCTAACATACTGTACATAATATTTACAGTAAGTTAAACAACTGCAGGGAAGTTCCATCATGTTTCCAAGTATGGGTCCTAGTAGACTGCGGTACGAAAACTTCTTCCGGTGTCATTTCTTATATATGGTGGGTGTAGTGTATATACTGATGACCTCATATATGTTTGCACTATCCGTTATCACTGCATTCCTATAATTGTATGGAATTGTAACAAATATGCTACTTTCTTCCAAAATTTAGTTTATTTTCAACATCAAAAATTAAAACTTCCACCTGTGTACGAAGTATTTAGTACTTTTGAAGCATTAATAATGATTAAGTATGTATGAAATGAGCCGTTAAGTGCAAGGTCTACATCAATTTTCATCGTCATAATTTTATTTTTATATTTGTACCTCACATTTTTTCTTATTTTGGACATAAATTGTGAATAAATTTTGCTCTCTTTAAATTTTTTTATCCCTCATAATTTTTGCGTAATGGATCGCAACTAAGAACATTTGGGTGTTACATGTTTATGTACGACATTTAAACCATCTGACATACCAAACTGAATAAATTCATAGCGAATAACAATATTGCGGCTATACGTCGACGTATATAAAAGCTAAAAATAAAATAATTTTGAATTTAAATAAAAATAGTGAAATTTTAAATGAATACCCAAGAATTCAACGATTATTTAAAAATACAGAAGTATTTTTTTTTTGTATGTCAGCTTGTAGTTTTTTTATGTATGTTAACTTGTAGCCTGCAACATTGTTATTCACTGTGAATTATTATTTTTAACTTGGTGTGTCAGTTGGTCGTAGTGTCGTACATAGAACCACAACACGCAAAATGACATTTTCGGGCCATTACGCAATAACTATGAAATATAAAAATAAAATCATCATAGAAAAATTTAGTCGCAATTTATGTCTAAAATAAGAAAAAAGTATCTGGTACAAATATAAAAATATAAATATTACGATGGAAATTGTTGTAGGCTGTGCCGTTAAAGGACTACTACATACCTAATTTCCAAGGATATGCATGTACGTATACGATTGTCATTGTATGTGAAGGGCAGGTATCTGCCCAGAGCTCTTGATAACAACACGAAAGGAATTGAAAGGGTTTGACTGCATTGTTTGTCGGAGCAGCGGGCTTGCACACCGCACTACGGAGTCTATACCCCTCCCTCCCCCTCATCCTCACTCACGAGGGTAGTTTCGTGCTTCAGAAAAAGTTGGCAGACAGTATTGTCTTCAAGGCAGTGCAGCCTTCCTTGGAGAGTCAAAACGACTTCCCTCCCTTTATTCCCTGGCTCTTTTCTTGTCGTGGTCCACGGGCCGCCGAAACTGTACGTGCAAAAAAAAATCTGCTTCGTGGTGGCCACTACATATTTTGTCAGTACACTGATGTAAGAAGTAAAAATCTTTAGAAGAAAGCAGAAAGGAACAAGTATCTTATTACTACCCCGCTTTCTTCGGAAGGCAGCAATTATTTATTTATTCATTCACGATTAAAGACAACGTTGAAACGTATCGCGATGGTTAAAATTGTTTACGCGGTAAAATCGTTGGTACATATGCGAATAGGCAGGTAGAAAGGGCTTAAAATTACTTCGTAATCGAAGTCATCCGAGGTGGAACCATTGGTCGAAACATACAGGAAACAGGGAATGAATCGCCATTGACCTGTTAGGAATAATTCCTGCATTCGCGTGGATTCATTTAAGGAAAGTTGGACGAATTGCGATGGCCGGAACGACAATTGAAAACTGGTCTTCCCGAATATCATATGTGGGGGCGGTGATTAATCGTGGGAATAGTTGACTGCTAGGCTTCAATGTCATGTATTCATTTCTGTCTCTTTTCTTTCATTACCTGGCAATCCCTTTTTGACCTGATATTTGTGTTTCGTTATTTATATTTATCATACGTTTTAATTACTTACATCTATAAGCGGGTTGACCGGGCTTGCCGTACAATTCAGGCGGACATATCTTACTGATTGATGTGCGCCTTCGTCAGTAGACGCGGCCATTTGGAAATGCGCACACACCTGCTGTGTGGACGTATATTCATCAGAGACTTGACAGCTCCTGAACGTCAGTACTGGTCCACTGGATGTTGTGAGCTTGATCTGGTGAGGGGGAGGGGGTAGGCAGAGAGGGGGTGCCGATGATCAATGGCGGCCGGCGCACCGCAATAACGTAGATTAGTACCAGAGGTGTAGGTATGAACGGGCCTTTGAGAAGACGCCATTTCAACAAACATACCCTCGCCTGCACTCCAGGCCGCTGTACAAGCAGCTACTGTGCTGCACAAAACGTTTTCATGTCACTGAAACATCGTTCCTCAAACTTGACAACTCTTACATTTTACGTGTTAGGCTAAGAACATTTGACGTTTACATATGGTGTTTTGTGAGACAGTTATTTTTATAAAGGTTAACAGTTTTTACTTTAACAGGTTTCAAATCCTGGTTCGTAGTTGTGCTCGATGTAAACTTTTATTATTTTCAACTTATTATTGTCATTACGTAACGCTTCGTGACATTAAAGTAACATTCGATTACATTTTTATGCAGGATAACTATAACATCTTTAAAACATTTCGAAAAATCGGCGTAGATAAATGACCAAGAACAACGTAACAAATGATACAGTTTGTGAAAGACAAACTCTCGAAGTTCTTTTACAACATTTATGAATGTTCTGTGTGCCCAACTTTCGTCACGTAGGTACTCTACATCTAGTCGATAGTCCAATCCTACCCTTGTCCCAGCATATCAGAAGTGTCGGTAAGAACAACTGCAGTGCTGCTGTGGCCTCAAGTCTTCGAGGTTCTGGTTTGCCCCCATTTTCAGCCATTACGATTGGTGGCGTCCCTAGTCGGCGGTTTTCCAAAGTAACTTACCGGCATCACGTTCAAAAAATAACTTTCAAAGTTTGTCTTTCGCGTACTGTATCATTTGTTAGTTACGTTTAACCATTTACGTGTACCGATTTTTTAAAATGTTTCATGGACTTTATACCCTCCCTTATGTATGTTTATAATCATCCAGTATGTTTACATTTTTAATGTGATATGCTAAATTGTTTGTTAGGTACCCAACTAGCGCTTTAAAGCTTTTTGGACAGTTAGGTTGTACAAATTACAAGCAGTCATGTATAGGAAAGTGTGTTTGCAACATGCATACAAGGAAAACCAGGGGTATCCATCGTGCAGTGTAAAGCGGATAGAAAGCAGGTGGAACATGTGAAGTTGTGTCTTTAAGTCTGCTTGCTTCGTGGTCGTTTTAGCATGTTGAATTCTGTGAGCAACGGGACTGCAAATTAAATGTGGTGCTCCGGTTTGGTATTTTGAGTGGATATTTGCATTAATAATTCGGTGTTGAACAAAAATCATTAGTCAGATGTATTTTATTCTGTAATTAAAATTGTAAGTTATTCGGATTAGTCTACGCTCTAATTCGTATACCTCTGTTTTCTATCGCGGCCATGTCTATGGAAACGTATGGGAATAAATGGAACCGACGTTTCGTGCGTCGCAATATGGCGACCCTCTGTTCGTTAACGTATCACAATGCAGTAATTTCGTGATAAGTCCCTTGTCCAAATATAGTAATACTAGATGTAAGCTATATTTTAAAAACTCTAGGATAGTAATTTTTAATAGTTATTTTCCCTTTGTTCTCACAAATGGAATGAATTATTTTAGGTATTAAACACGTCGATTATTGGTATAACATTTCTACAGTTTGTCCAACATCTGCAAACTATACTTTACTTCAGGGTTGTAGCCTATAGAGGATGTTACAAAAAGGTACTGCCAAATTTTCAGGAAACATTCCACACACACACAGAAAGAAAATATGTGATATGGACATATGTCCGGAAACGCTCAGTTACCTTGGTAGAGCTCAATTCCTTACATCTCGTTAAATGTCATCGTAAAAAACATTTCGTAAAGACACTGTTCCAATTACCCAATGTAATGTTTCGTTAGAATGTACGTTACTTCCTAGGATGTTCAAAATGACTACCGTGAGCGAGGATACATGCATCTACCCTCCGCCGCGTGGAATCCCTGATGCGCTGATGTATCCCTTCAGTATGGCGTATTGTATCAAGTGGCCCACCTGGCGGTGAACGTAGGAAGTAAAGTACATTAGGAAGAACCAATATATTGGGTATTTGGGACAATTTCTGTTCGAAGTGTTAGTTACGATGACATTTAACGAGATGTAAGGAATTGAGCTCTACCGTGGTAACTAAGCGTTTCCGGACATATGTCCATATCACATATTTTCTTTCTTTGTGTGTGGAATGTTTCCTGAAAATTTGGCCGTACTTTTTTGTAACATCCTGTATATGAGGATGAGAAGATTCATGACAACGTGGGCCTTGCTCGCATTTTCGCGGTCCGTAATGACACAACCGTCATCCACACAATGCGTCATAACTGACATTTCTGTTGAAAAGAAATATTCTTGTTCCGGTCGTGACGTCACAGCGAGTGCAGTACTGAATCCGACCGTTTCGGCACACTTTTTATTAAACGATGTTACGTTTTTCTTCTATAGAAATTATATCAAATAATAGAAAATAGAAGTAAGTTGTGATTATTGCTTAAAAATGTCAGTGTAACTTAATTCAAGCATATAAAATAATTGCACTTTCCCCCATTAATTTTATTTTTGTATTATGACAACAAGAAGATACCTAGAACATGTAATATCATTTCATAAATAACCTTTATTCTGTAGAAATTCTTGTAATACATTACAGTTTACCTTTAAGGGCGCGGTTCTTCTAAGTTTTCAACGTCTTTTGTTTATTTTTATATTTTCACGAGATATTCTTTTTTATTATTTTAGACATAAATTTTGGTAAAATCTTCCTCTTAGGAAATTTTTGTATCTCTCGTAGTTTTTGCGTAATGAGTCGTAAACATCAAAATTTGCACTTTACGGTTTTATGTACGCCACTAAAACCAACTGACATACCAAACCGAAAAAAATTCACAGTGTATAACAATGTTGTAGGCTGTGATTTGACACGTATAAAAAAACCAAGTATGTTTTTTTAATGTTTAACTTTTCATTTCAAAATTCAGCTTTTTTGCTAAATACAATTTTTTTTGTTTTGTTTTAATATATGTGGAATAATAGCCTACAACATTGTCATACATTGTTATACATTTTTTATTATATCGGTGCGTTCACACAAATACGTAGTCAGGTATAAATAATTTCACGTCCCATTTAAAAATCAGACGAAAATGTTTCCACCCCACTGTCATTTTACGTCTCAAACAAGAGCGTAACAGCTGTTATCTATTGTAAAGCCTAGAGTTACGAAATTCAGCCTGTGACAAGTTTACTAAGCCACACATGCATAACATATTAATTCAGAACCATACAGACCTTTACATTTTCTTTAATAATTGACGAAATATAATTTCTTTCGTGTGTCATATCCATAAACAATAACTTGACATGTAAAATGACGTAAAATAGTAAACCTGCCATATTTAATTTTCGTTAGTATCTCAAGTATCGCCTTCCTGCATAATTAAATAAGATGGACATGTCTGATTTTATAAGTTTGCTCCTGAAATATGCATAATTTCTTAAAAAATTTATTAAGTATCTACAAGTTGTAGTTTTGGAAACACTGCTCAAACATAAGAACAAATCTTGTGAGTCGTAAATCATAGAGTTCGTGTAAAATTGTGTTTTATTGTTGAGTTACGCTGGAAACTATATTTAATTTCATGTGTTGTTTAGTTAGAGTTAAAAATATATTCAGGCAAAACCAAGCGCTTACGATGTCATTGGTTATTTAGTAATAAATATAGTATAGAGTATTATGATAAAATTGTAACGAAGATTGTTTCACACGTAGTATTGAGCTATTTATTGTGTACAGTTTAACTAAACTGATCAAAGTAATTTAGAAATAAAATGCGTCTCGCAAATGCCTAGTAGTTATATTGAACTAGTATAAATATATTACTGTCTTATTCTTAGTAGTCTAATTTTAAACGGCAAAGTATCACACCCATGTAGATAATTGAAACACATTTGATGAGTATAACATCACGTACAATGACGTGTGATTTATCCATACTCTGCCATGCCTTGTTGCTTCATCGTAGGAGCCACAGTCGACCGCACTTCACTTCAAGAAGTTTCATGCTGTGCGTCACGTAAAGCTTCCATCCACTTTTTTTTTTACTTTTTTATTTTTTTGCTCGTGACACCCTCGCCCTGAAACACTTCAGATAAAAGTGTTCTATTTTTATCTCCTTTGTCCGCTCGTCTTTCTCGCGCGCAGGGAAAATGGTTTATCACATTCTGTGGATTTATGGGGCCCCAGTTGCAGGGCATCCGGCCGGCGCGGCGCGCCACTGTATCGCCTGGGCACTTAAGCCGAGGCTTGCACAGGCTCTTACCCAGGGATCTCATAGCGCTACTTGACCAGTGAATTAATCTTTGAGCCGGCTTGTTGTTCCTCGAGACTGTACGCAGTACATGCCGTTTAACGCGAAATGAAGTACGCAGTACAACCCTTCTATGTACTTGTCTCACTAGCAATCTCTCGGTAATTTGTGACTGACATTTTTTTGGAGGGTGGAGAGGTGTAAATTTCAAGTAGTGAAACTGGAATAAATAAGTAAATAATCAGGATGGAGTGTGTTGATATCGTGTGGTGATAGCTCACAGAAAATCATGTTGAAAATGTGTTTTAAATTTGTCCCAAAAGTGAAAATTGTGGTAGGAATGCTACCCTGAAACAAACTTAAAAATAACATTTCAACTAAAATTTCAAAAACTACTTAATATTAAATAGCGAAACTTTGTACAGTGTCTTTGAAATGAGTTTACTTCATTCTCAGCAGTTTAGTTTGGTAATATCATTGGCCCATCATTGTTCAAATGGGGCGCGGCATTCTTCTGCTTGTAACTTCGGAACACTTCACTGTAATTCATGTTATACTACATAGTATTCAACAGGCGTGGAAGATTAATAAAAAAGGTTGTCTTGTCGAAAATTGCCAAAGTTAGCCGTTTTCGCGATAGTCAAATGTAAAATTAATGTAATTTTGTAACGCCTGAAACATATGTAGTCATTGAGAATTCCTTGCTAGGCGTGTAACCGAACTAACAGGCGTATTGCAATATTGTTGCGACGGATTTGTCTAAGATTTGTCACACGGAAGGTGTAAAAGTAGGTACATAGTCCTGTAGACTTGTAAACAGTGTAAACCAGTTACGCTGCACTCTGTGGGCAAAGAAACTGTACTATTAAAATAAAACCTATAAGTTTATGGCAATGCTCATCGAGTTTTACAAAATCGTACATTCAGATAACCTCTCTCATAACTGAATGTAAAACGCTGCAGTCCAATGTGTGTGTCCTAACTATTACACAATGCAGATACCCCATGCAATGTGATGCAAAACATTTTATTAGTGATATTACAAAAACGTGTCAGTTGGCATGTAGACAGTGAATCATTTATTGTCACTAGCAATAAAATGGTTACCTAGATGTAAGATTTTGTAAAACTTGGTGAATATTGCCATAAACATGTTGGTTTTCTTTTAATAGTGCAGTTCCCTTGCTCACAGAGTGCAACAGCTTTACAGTACTATGCACCTACTTTTACACCATCCATGCAACAAACCTCAGATGAATCCGTCGCAACAATATTTCAACACGCCTGTTAGTTCGGTTACACGCCTTGCAAAGAAGTCGCGATGTCTGTAAATGTTTCAGACGTTACAAAAATACATTAATTTTACATTTGATTTTCGCGAAAATGTCTGACTCTTAGCAATTTTCGAAAAGACTACCTTTTTTTATTAATCTTCCTCGCCTGTTTAATATTTTGTGATATAACATGAATTACAGTGAAGTGTTACGAAATTACAAGCAGAAGAAAAGTGCCGTGTCCCATTTGAACAATGATGGGCCAATGGCATTACCAAACTAAATCACTGGGAATGAAGTGAAGTCATTTGTAAGTGACTGTACGAAGACAAGCTGTATTATTGTGGACATACGCCATTGCAATATTATGTCGTCCCAGAAATCTTAGAAAGAGACTAAGAAAGACAAACAAGGAAACACGAAAAAAGAGAAAACAAGCCGAGTTGGCTGTAGTCAACAACAAATAAAGGACAAAATATAATAATCAATAATGGACACAAGACCGGATAACAACGACGACGTCACAGACAACACACAACGACGAAGACGCAAAACAACACAGGCCGACTTTTCACGACGTTTCGGGAGCTGACATCTGCTCCCGTCTTCAGGTGACTAAGTTTTTAATACTCACATGATTCTTCTGAGTTATGTCGGCACTAAATGCAGTCAGGCAAAACAATAGCTCCGTGAACATTTTAGTTTTCAAATTATTCAGCTTTAAAAATGCCCTGTTTTCAAACGCCACCGTAAACTTTGAAAACGCGTTCTTATTGGCTAACGCAATTATTACGTATCTGTATTTGTTTTAGTTAGCCGCCGCCTACCATAGGATACTATTGTGTACTGGAATTTTTCACTGACAAAAAACTGATAAATTTAGCGAGACCGATTACGTAAAAGCTATCTCGGGAAATTCGCACGTTGTTAAAGGCATGTATGGTTGCATATTTCACTGATGTTGATTTTAAAAGTGTGAAGACAGCAAGGTATTAGTAGCCCTTCGCCTCTGACACATTGCGACGTTTTAGTTATAAGTTTGAGTTTATGTCAATGTTATTTAAATTCCAGAGTGACAATAACTTACTACGTATTCATTTTAATGCTTCAGATACGGTAGTCTATATAGAATCAAAAGTTTAGGTTTGAAAATTCAGCCGAACGAAGTTTGCATGCGTACGAAGAGTGAACCTATCGAGCTGATAGCTGGAATGTGTTTTTAACCAAACTTGACACACACTGACTGAAGATCGAACGTCCTGGTTGCGCGATTCAGGAAAATAATACAGCAGATATTTTTTTCTATTTAAGGTAAATTTTTTTTCTCCATGATTTTTACGTTTTTCGTGAACGCATTGGGAGCTGTGCTATGGGCGAGTTTTGTAAGACCCCGTGCACCCCTAGATTTATCTGCCAATCTCGGGTCTCTTGAACTCGTCTATTGGCTAATGACGTTGCCACAGCCAGTGGAAAAGCCAAAAACACTACATCTGCAGAGATTTCGTCGCAAACTGCAAGCTACTAACTTCAACTTTTAACTTCAAGTAACTTATTTATTTTATGCTAACCGTGTCATACTGTACACAATACATAGAAATAATCATTACATACGTAAACTGTGTTTTTGTCGTTAATAGTAGACTATTAGGTTTCTTCTTGTAGCGTTAAACCATGCAGTCCGCCTTGATTTGTCAGACGGCGCTGTAGTAAGATTCTATTTGGAGTAAATTGCAATTTATTTCTTTGCAAACGAACTACTATACACATTTATAATCTTCGAAGCTCCGTCCATATCCGTTATTACCGCATAAACTACTTTATTTAATACATTTTCACGACCTGAAGGTATATTGCTGTAGTTTGTGTGTTATATACAATAAAATGTACAGTACGGTGATGTCACAGGTATGTGAACATGGCAGTTCACTTTTTTTACCGCGCAAGAATGACTGCTCTTTTTATTTAGATTTTTCTCGAGTTATACAGAGACAAAAGAAAGTATAGTACCGTTGTTGAATAATTTAAACGTACTTTAAATAAACATATGATACAAATAGAAATTTTTCCTATAACATTAAATAAGTACAAAGTTAAACAACTAGTATTATTTACTTAATTCTAATTGCTGATTTTAGTTACATAGGTATTAGTCAGGAATGGACTGTGGTTAATTTGGAACGCTGTCGAATACGTGTGTCGCATTTAGAAAGGTTTGTTGAATACTAAACTATAAATGGGCGATAGACCAAATCAGTTCATGTGGCCATTTAGTAAACTAAAAGTGATACGTCACGTGTACTAGTGGTGTAGTAGAGAAGCAAGTCTTACGCTGTATCGTGGAAAGGTAGGCCGTGCAATCGTACAAGTCGTGAGCGGAGCAAAACTCATACTTTAGTGCGGAAAATAATCGTGCAGCAGATATCTGGAAGTGCGTTCAGCAATTGAGTGTAGTGGAAGCAATTTGTTAGGATTTAGCCGATATGTCGGTAGTGGTGGTTTTAACATGTCAGCGAGATGGTTTGTCGTTGGACCTATCAATCATCAGCTTACGCTGTGTAAACTGTTGTGTGCTTGTCAAATTGCGGCACGGATTTTCTACTTTCCTGTTTTGGTTAAGGGAGCTATACTACATTTAGACTGCTTTGATTTAGTTTCTGTTCCGTCCACTTTGTCAGAGTTGAATGTTCATTTGTTAGGAAACTCAAGAATAAGAACAGTGGACAGCAGACGCATTGCTAAATGCGTCAAAATTATTAAATTAGCTCAGAAGCCTGTCTTACAAATCTTGCTTAAACTACTACAAAAAGGTCGCGTGATCTTGATAACAGCAAGTTTCGTTTACGATAAGTGTATGAGTTATTTACAAAAAAAAAGAGCTTGTTATCAGACGCATTGTTGTTAAATTAAACAAAAACTATTCATTTTACATTTATATTTATAATAGTAATTTACGAAGGACGTGTATATATGTATATATATATATATATATATATATATATATATATATATATATATATATATATATATATATTTATTTATTTATTTATTTATTTAGTGCGATTCCTAACGGCAATAGTGCATGGCTATCATTAATTTACGGGTTTTTTCTCGCTGCAAGTATTCCTCAAGTCGTATCAACACAAACTATTTTTTTGTAACCACAATATATTAGTAATGACGGCAAAATGTATTTTTTTCTGGTGAGAACAAAAAATATTTGGCTGTCGGAATACTAGCAACATATTTTATAGCTGCCAGAATATTTGTACCCGTGTTCCTCGTGACACGAAGTCAATGATGATGGTGTTCGACCTGCATGTCAGTCAGCTGCTGAAGTCACACATCTATCACGTCTGCATGTCTGTACTGAGACGTCGCCGTCATCAACATGGGCAGTAGACTGGAAGGAGACAGTCCTCCGTGTCACACAATGGCGCGGGAGCTGTACACCGGCAACAATTACACTCGCTCGTCTTCTGGAAGAACGGAAACCCGCGAGCTAGAGGGGATCCCTAACTCCACCCTATAACCCACCCCTCTTATCCCTGCATCGCTGCATCCCGCATTCCGATAAAACTTTGCCATATCTCTCCCGCCGCCCTCTGCTCTGCCAGCCTCGTGTTTCGATTTTCCCCGGAACGCCTTGGGGGCTCGACGAGCCAGCGCGTACCTCGGGGTACGTGAAGATTGTAAAGATAATACAGGCGTAACTTGTAGTTTTATTTATAACGCGTACGTTCTATCAGATCCCTAGTTTAGCCTTAACTAGAACTGTGGATGTAGAGCACAGAATAATAATATGATACTAATAATCAAGGGCAAGTACATTGTAATATCTGCAAATAAATTAGTTAGGCTATAAAATGTTACTGCAGTATAGCACACACACTACTATCATTCTACGTTTTAAAAATCTCTTCCAACAAATAACAGTAAGGTAATAAGTTTCTTAAATAATTTTGGACTATCCTGACAGATTTTTTAGAATTGTAGTTTAAATTGGTGGTTTAATTTAATATTTACACAAACGTATTTTCGCTGCTACTAATTTCGACCGTTTGGATCAATAGGAACCTGTTAGCAAGTAAAACTAACTTCATAAGTACCTTGTAAATACTTGGGAGTTTACCATTTGGTCATTGCTACCTGTGTTAACGACTGTTAAATTTTAGGGACTTTATGTCAGTATATTATATGTCCTTCCAAAGCGTTCTGATGTGCCTAGTTCCCTTTGTTAAATTAATCAACTTGAAGTTATTAGTACTACGGTAGTGTAGTTATTAGACCAATCGCCTCGCAGCACTGTGATCCGTGTTCGTTTCTCGAGAACGACTGAGTTGTTTCAGTTTCCGCATGAGGAATACATAGCGCATCTCCCTTTCCCTACTGATCTTGCATTCCATTGTTGCTCCAATTTGTCTATTGTATCTTACCTCATGCGTTCTTCGAGTCAGCAGGACATACTTTCTGTCCGAGGCGGGAAACTCGGCGTACACTTATGTTTTCGACTTCCATAATCAACCATGAATCAAGAGTGTGGTGTAGGAAAATAAACTTATAAAGCACCATTTTAAATTTACACCACGTTTTCAATGTCAATATGAAAAAAAAAAAAAACTACAAAAATAACAACCCTACATAGTGATATTAGCCACCTTTGTAAACAAGCTATTACCCAGGATAATGCATTTGTTAAAAGTATCTGTTGTGCCACAATTAAGTGTACGAAACTTCGGCGTCAGCTGTTGTTCTTCAGAAATACGTTATTCGAGAAAAAAATTTTCCTCAGTAAGTTGGTGAAACCTATTGTGTAAAAGTTTTTTTTTTTCCTCGCAGACTGGCTTTGAGAAACCTATTATTTTTAAGTGACTGTATTAGCGCTGAATTATGTACCATTCCCTCTTAAAGACACAATAACTCCGGGCGTTCGTACAGTCTGCGGTGAATACTCCCTGTAATTAGACTAATTAATAGGGGTACTTGTTTTGTGGTAAATGTGACCCTTCGCCGTCCTCCCCCGCGGCAACTTCATCAGCTGCGTAATCATCATCAGTCAGCTCAGTAAGCGGTTGGCCACGCCCTCGCCGGAAGTAATTGCGCGCTCGTTCTGCGATAACGACTTCGTTGCTAGCATTATGTATGCCCCATCCTTTTTATTCCTCGCCATTTCTCACCGCCAGCGCACAGCCCAGTAGACGTGACCACGAGAACTCGAGGATTTTACATAAAGACATTAGGTTAACTGTGTTTTAGTAGGGCCTAACATTTCAATTCGAATCGTCATGTGAATATCTTCTTGCTTTTAGAAAGTGATGTTAGGTGCTATTTGAGTGCATACGTTCGATCATGAAATCGCTTAAAAAAACGACAAAGCGAAGTGGCACATCGGTATTGTACGTTGGACTTGCGTTCGTGAGAATCCGGGTTCCATTCTCGGCTCGGGTCATCCTGAAATATGGTTTCTCGAAATCTCTCCATGTGAATCCAGGGGCAGCCTCGTAACAAAAGCCATAGCCGATTCCTCTGCCAGTTCCTGCCGTTGTGTCAAGTTGTGGGACTCTTGTCTTAAATGACCTCGCTGTCGACGACCTGTGATGTCAGAGCATCCTAGCCACGTAACCGTCGACCACGCGCTTCAAATGCGTTTTAATGTGCAGAGAAATACTTTTTTCTTACGAAACTATTCCACATGCGCCAATCATTCCAATGTACGAAAAGAAAACACACTTCGGACAGTCATTGTTAAAACACCGTGCTCACTAAAAACACTGTTTATAAGCCCTGCAACATAGCTGAAAATGTCTTTTCACGCTACCGTACTTCTAAATGCACTAACCGGATGTATGCAAAACTCATTAGAGATGTGCACTAAACTTTGCTACATACTGTCCACCAAAAAATTTGTGTCGGGTTTTAAAATACACAATAAAATACCTTTGGATTTTTTAAAAATATTTTGGAAATAATGACAATTTTCTTATTTTATGGCAATTTTTAAAAAATACAAACGGGCTGTGATATAAAATTTGAAAATATTTTAGCATATGACCCATAATATCTAATTTCAGTGTAAATTATTTCGTTTTAGTAAGTCACTTGGTTTTCCTTATTCGTATGTTCCCGTAACTTGCACATTTTGGCTTTGACACGCCGCGATGTGAAGGCTATGAGAGCTAAATTTTTTTCACATGTGGAAAATGTGTCGTACAGATATAAAATTATGCATTCAGTCAACGTGAAAACCCTTAAAGTACCATAGTAAAAATTGACGGCGGGAATCTTGCACGCCAGCTCAGCACTTGGCTCGTTGTGGCGACCCGAACAACTTTGTCGCTTCTGAGTCTCTGACGCGCGGGTAGGCGGCACCCTGAACTCTAGCACGTTCCTTCTCTGACGTAAGATTCACTCGTCGTGAAAAGTAACGATAGCTCAGGCTGGGGCGGGAAGTATTTGTCATTCTGCTCGCCGCGTCTCCGAGTGTTTGCTGACAAGCGCCGAGCAGTTTTAGTTTGATTAAACTATCGCCGGTGATCGCGCAGAGAGGGAGCAGGGGTAATGGAGGCTTTGTCGTGCAGAGTTACACCTCCTCTTCCGGACGAGTGTTCCGAGCAAGAAAGGAGCCCTCGTTGTAAATCCGATTACGAGCTGTTTGAAAAGCCGTCTGCGATTATTAAAGAGCGGCAATCTTCAGGCTATTCAACATCTTGCCTTGAGCCTCGCGCCTGTTTTTTTTTCCTTCCTTTACACATTTGTAATAAGCCTTATCAATTATTTGAAAAGGAATGTCGCATTTTGTATTAAAAATCTTTAGACATATATTTTGGCATCCGTTTTATTTTTATTTTTTTTGAAAGCTAGCTGTGCCAATTTTTAAAGTCGATGTTCGATGACTTTCAAATACGTATCATAAAATAGTTGTGTACGGAACGTAGTCTGAATTTTTATCCAGGTGGGTAGCCCCGGACAGAGGGTAGCCTCGGACATAGCTGGTTCTACTGAACGCCGCAAGATAGTAGCACTTATCCGGCCGAAGCCCATGTCTTTCGCGCAGTAGAAAAACATGACACAGCAGAGCGCCACTGTAGAGCACTGATTAGAAGTTGTGCGCAATATTGTTTTTCGCGTGTGAGTTTTTGTGACACACATTGTTTTCTATTGCAAACAGTGTGGATACAGGTGAGTGTATGATAATGTAATTTTTATACGAAGGAGTTGTAACGTTTAGGTACGTTTGCCATAAAGAATAAGTTTACAATAGTTAATTTTGTCAATTTTAAAAGGGTCTAGAAAATGTTAGCGCAGCGAGTAGCCCCGGACACTAGCAATGGGTAGCCCCGGACAAGAAAAACTACGCTTCTGCTACAATGGGCCGTTGGTAAATGTTGATCCCGTCGAGTACCTTGTACTGCAGTGAAAGGTATAGGTTGTATGGCGATCGCTTTGTTAACATTTGCTCATTTGCACTTTTGGTTTACAAAATAAGTTATGTTTCAGCCATTAAAATAAACTCAAGATTATTTTTATAAAGTTTATAGTATCGGTAAAATTAAGCTCTTTGTATGGATTTATTATTTAATGGAAATGTGTGAATAACATCTACTAGCAAATACATTCATTTTAAATTGACAATTTTATGTAAAATATATTTCTGTTGACGCCGTGGTCACATTCACCAATCAAATTATAGTAGACGTATAACATCAACACTGCACTCCACTACACCGCAGACTATCAGCTCATTGTAGACGTGCGTTAATATGTTTATAGGACAGGTAGACACAACATAATTCCGAAATTTTATTTTGTTCCAGGCCAGTCAGATAATGCCAGAATTTAAAGGAAAGACAACAGATAGAAGATCGTGGGATAAAAATAATATGAAACTTGCTATGGACAAAGTAGTTTCTGGGGAAATGACTGTGAGAGAGGCAGCAGCTCGCTACGGAGTTCCTAAGAGCACGTTGCATGACCGAGTAAACACTGTTAAGTGTGGTTTACAAGTTAATTTAGAGGCAAAACTTGGTCGATTCGACAAAACTTTTCAAAACGAATTTGAGTTACAGCTTGCTGAACACATCCGAAATCTGGATAATTGTCTAATGCCACTTACCAGGAAAGAATTTCTCAAATTGGCATTTGATTTAGCTGAAGATCTCAAGTTACCACACCGTTTCAATAAAACTACAAAAATGGCGGGTAAAGATTTTTACTGTGGATTTTGTCTAGATTTCCTGAACTGGCATTAAGAACTCCAGAATCGACCAGCATCATGAGAGCTGTTGGGTTTAACAGACCTCAAGTAGCACGGTTTTTTGAAAAGCTGGAGATTTTATACCAGCAGTTTAGTTTCCCTCCATCACGCATTTTCAATGCAGATGAAACTGGAGTATCTTGTGTTCATGAAAATCCAAAGGTAATTTCGGTCAAAGGTAAAAGACAGGTTGGAAAACTGACTTCAGGAGAACGTGGGAAAAACATTACAGTACTGTTTTGCATGAGTGCAAATGGCATGTTTGTTCCACCCCTATTTGTTTATCCTCGTAGTCGTTTGAATGAGCGACTTACAATTGGCGCACCGAGTGAGAGCATAACTGTTGCTCATCCAACTGGTTGGATGACAGAAGCAATATTTCTCCAGTTCTTGCACCATTTCGTTCACTTCACTCGTCCAAGAAAAGAGAATCCGGTGTTACTAATCGTGGATGGACATTGCAGCCATAGAGAACTTGATGTTATCATGTTTGCTCGTGCAAACCACATTCACATGCTAAGCATACCACCCCATACATCTCACAAGATCCAGCCCTTTGATCGCACATTTATGAAACCCTTTAAGGGTGCATATGCAGAGGCTTGTGCACTTTGGATGAGAAAAAAATCCTTGTGTGAGAATAAACGACTATGATATTTCTGGCCTTGTGTGTGACGCATACACTAGACTTTGTCGTTTGGAAGTGGCGGTAAATGGGTTTTCTAGCACAGGAATTTATCCTATAAACCCAAATGTGTTCAGCGATCTTGATTTTGCAGGTAGCCTTATGACAGACATTCCAGATCCTTCCCTGCAAAGCAGCTTAGTTTCTAATAAACTTCCCCATTTAAACATTTGCCACAACAGTAGTCTA
Source organism: Medauroidea extradentata (assembly GCA_003012365.1). NCBI lineage: Eukaryota > Metazoa > Arthropoda > Insecta > Phasmatodea > Phasmatidae > Medauroidea > Medauroidea extradentata. The sequence continues at coordinate 33,632 of PNEQ01095254.1, read as the reverse complement.
TCATCTGGAGACATATCCACAAACACTGTGGGCCTGTCCACAAACACTGACAGCCTGAACTCAGTTGAACTTCAACAGCCCGTTATCAATCAGTCCTCTATAGGCCTAATCACTGATAATAACACTGATAGTAATCACACGTTTCTTACAACCCATGACGTCAGGGAATCCAACAAAAACACATTGAACTCAGAAAAAGGCCCTTTTGACACTGAAGTTCAATGTTCTCGCCCCATTGATAACTGTTCAAAGCACCAACCAATTGTGCCCAAACCAAACCACGAGCCTCAGCCATCTACCAGTGGGTTAGGGGACTCAAAAAACTCGAATTTTAAAAATTCACTGATCAAATTGTCACCTCTCCCAAATGCAGCTGAAAATAGAATGAACACAAGGAAACGGAGGTCGCAGAAAAGTGAAATTCTGACATCTACCCCGTATAAAAATCAAATTGAATCAAGACAAA
>PNEQ01095254.1:0-33066 GCA_003012365.1 Medauroidea extradentata | reverse complement strand
AATACCTACAAGAAAATGTCTAAAGTTGCAATACCAAAGTGCATGAGAAAACTTGCTATGCGTTTTTCGACAGAGCTACGAAAGAAAATAACCAAGAATACCTCATCACGATCAGATTATAAAGGACCGACTACCTGCATACTGTGTGGTGAAGATTTTGAAGAGGACTGGATTCAGTGCAAGGACTGTGGTGGTTGGGCGCATGAAGAATGTGCTAGTGATGATGAAACTGATCCGTTTTATCATTGTGATCACTGCAAATTAAAAAGTGTCTGTGTCTCTTTTCAGGTTATACTTGACTGCTAAATATGTAATTTTAATAGTTCTTACCGACTTTTGTATTTTGTCCGGGGCTACCCACCTCTTCCACGTTTAGAGGTAAAATGTGTATACAAGTTTTTTTCGAATTTTGTACATAACAAATTACAATTTTATACTGTTAACTTCTTAATATATTTTAAATATGTGTGTGTTGGTATTGGGCATATGTATTCAATTATAAAAATGTTTAGCAATAATTAATTAATTATCACTTAAGTGTCCCCTCTATATACACACACATATATATATATATATAAACACACAATCCATTGTTCATTTTGTGTATTTGTACAGGTAAACTGTTATGCAACTTACGATAAGAAAGTTAGAATCAGGAATTAACTTATTTTTTGCAACTTCCCTATTGTTAAGGGGCCCGCCTCGTGGCACATGTGTTTGTGTGAGTGAGGTATGGTGCTAAGAGCGACGCCGTATGGGCCATACAACGGTGCGTCGCCTCTACGCTTAAGGCGTGCAGTCTTCGCGAAAAAACAAATTTCCTATGGGACTTTAAGGGGTGACCCTATTGTTTTATTTACGAAATCACTTTACTAAAGTCCAATGCACTACCCTTAAGTGGTTTCACATGTATTCGGCTAGTATATTTTCCGCTATAGCAGCCTGAAAACCCCGTTTAACCCATTTTGACGTGCCCTAAAAGGGGATTTCTAATACGTGTTTTGTCTTGAAAGTACTTAAGGGCTGTCGTCTAAAGTGTGTGTTCTTTTCGTAGACAAACGGCGTGAACACACGTGTATTATTTTCGGTGTAAAACGTTTTCTTCAAACACGCTGCAGTGTGATTTTATGGCAACGAGGCGGGCCTCTTAAGTACCAGGACCAGGAAGACTGATCCAGAGGAGACCAGGAGGCCCTCCCCCCTTTTTTGGCCTTATATGTTAGTTTAGCTTTAAAATATTACAAAATTTTAAAGGGGTTTATTCAATTTGTTGTTTAGGAAATACCTTAAATACTACCATTTTGCACCTTAAAAACTAATTTCCGGAGAGGTGGGGCTCCCGGATTCCTCCTTACTTATCATGGGGTGTAGACGTAGCTACTTTTTAGGAATGCTCCCCGCCCAAAAAAACGTACAGCTGGATCCGCCTCTAACCAGGACAACTGTGCAGGAGTTTACTATACAAAGACAGAATTAGAGCTGTGGTGTGCGTATTGTTTATGTACGTGTGTGTCTATATATATATATATATATATATATATATATATATATATATATATATATATATATATATATATATATATGCATGAGATAATTTGGAAACAGGAATTAAGTTCTATCAAAATAGCTTGCTTCCGCGGTATGAATCAGTTTTATGATAGAAACATGACAAATTAAAAAAAAAAATGTATTTGTTCCCATGATAACACTTTAGGATACGTTCGATCGATAATCTACCATTTGAAGAAAGTGTAGGGCATATTCTAGTATTTACGCTGAAGACTGAAGACTATACCAACATTTTCATTTCTCTGAGCGTCGGTCTTTTAATACAATTTGATATGACAAACTTATACATTCTCTTGTCTGACTGACGTGATGTCGCTGCTGAGACACGGCACGCGCCGGCACGTTGGATTGTTTTGCGGACGTCACAAATATTAACTTTCACTGCAAGGAATGACAGACGGTTTAGTAAAAGGACACTCTAATAGCCTACCACAAATTGATTATTATAGTAAATATTGTGCTATATTTTAATTCAAGTTACTTTTCTGGCGTAGAAATTAGAACAGGTAAATTACATAGGTTAGTCACCATAACCTTACATTCGTGATCTTTTAAAAAGTAACAAATAATCTACGTTAACGAACAATTTAATAATTGTTACAATCGTAAATTTTGAAACGAACATGCCAGAATTTGGTATAGCATGTAGCGGTACCCGCGTCGGTTTTTAATCTTAATTTGTGCAGCTGACTGAAGCGTTTACACATGACTAAGTTTTGTACAATCTACAGAACACATTTTTTTCAACGAAAATTTGTACCACGGTCACACGTTAGTCCTAATATGTTCCCTTTATTTGCCCTCATTACTTTGTGATTTAATAAAATGAAACTCCCTTGGAATTGACTAAAAAATATCTTAATTTTTAGAAACTGATAAAATGGATAATTCAGTGTATGTAATAAAACCATTTAAACTTATTGGGAACATAATGTTTTGCGTTTATATTTAGTATACGATATATTTTTTTCACCACCAAACAATGCACCTATTTTTAAACCTGTGCGCAATTGCACAAAAAAATAGTGGGAATTTTTCAAAATGTTTCTGAAACGGTGAGTAATGTTTCTTAACGGTGTATTGCACCATTTAGAATTTTCTAAAATGTTTTTCAGAATTTTGTTAGAAAATTAGTCTTTTTCGACAAATTTATTACTTTTAATATTATTAATTGTGTAAATATTATAATTTATTAACTTATAAAAAATCTAAGTGCCAAAAGGTTTTTATAAAAAACTTTTTTTATATAAAATAGCTTTTCAAAATATATTGAAAGTAGGAATACGTATTTTTACGAATTACTTAAGAGCAGCTACGTAACAAGGCGTGATAGGGTATATATTGTCATTTCTTACATTTTCTTATGTTATTAACGGGGTTTGTTCTGCTATCGTAAACTGCATGTGTCCGTTTTCTACGTGTGATGTTTCTTACGCCATGTATAATTTTGTTACTTAGGGCAAGTTTTATAGATATTATCCACATTTCGCAGTTCAGGTAATTTGTTCAAGTGCAGGAGACAAGCTGAGCAAATTAGTCTGTAAAACACGTGTATATATATATATATATATATATATATATATATATATATATATATATATATATATATATATATATATATATATACACACACACACACACACACACACACATTATATGTGTGTATGTTTTCCTAAGATTACTGTTGTGGCGAATGTTTATTACGATGTGCTCACGTTCTGTCAATTTTTTTTATTGTATTAAATAATGTACACATTAGTCGCTTTGCTAAACTTTGGTCTTCAATTTTTTTTTTTATGTTCATCTGTGCTAGGTAACCCATGTGATCCCCATATTTTTTCTTCTTTACAGCAAATGTGTGCATAATGTGTCTGTTTATCTATCTGTCTTTTTTTCTCATTTTTCATTCATGTGATTGATTAATGTTTGTACAACATGCAAGTAATTCACAAATTAAATCGTTTTATCGAAACAGGTGATTTATTCAGCTACTCTTTTTCATTACGAATGTTTTTCATGGTGTACTTAACTGTTCTCTGCGTAAATAAACAATACAAAAATACACTTACATTGCCAACGTAAATCTGAATCATGTACATAAATTGTCAATCATTTATTGTTTAGACACGTAATTATTCTTTGTCACTAACGCAAACGTACATTCTGGTATTTACTTTTTTTTCCTGTGATGCTTTGTTGCAAAGAGTGTTTAAGAATCGTTCATATGTTCATGACTTGATGTTGTCAAGGCGGAGCGAAGTTAACGCAGTATGTTTCCGAGTTACCAAGCGCCGCCCCACAACTTTTTATGAAATTTCCTTCGTTTCGACTGGAACTCTTACTTCCTGATAATAGAAACTTTCCCCTTGAATTCTGGACTTGTGGTTTTTGCAGCTGTAGTATGGAATAAATTAAAAGAGTGAGGATAATGTTTGTGCCTTGGTCGTGACGTCACAGGAATCATTCTTCAATGTTAAGATGATGTTGTGTTTTTGTACTTTATGAATCTGTGATTTAACACATTCCGTTGATGTTAAATAGCTAAGAGTCGCGTTATTAAAATAATAGGACGAACTGTATCGACGGCATATATATATATATATATATATATATATATATATATATATATATATATATATAACGACTTCGCTTGGTGGGCTTTAAAGTAAGAGTATCGTATAGATGTAAATATATGTCAGCCTGTTCGTAAGATGTGGATGCGTATATTTGGAGGATGGAAACTATCGTTCCGGCGTGAAAACATTCTTAAAAACTATTTGTAAGTGGAGTGAAAACAAAATAGTACGGTAGTTAACCTACTGAAGCTTTGTACACCGTTTGACAGCCGGTGTAGATGCGCCTGTAAGGTGGCCGACCTGTGAGGACATAGTTTGCGCGTTCAAAGGCCAGACGTGAGGATAGTTAAGGATGACTCTGCACACGCCTTACTCGTCACCCTAGCCTCTAAGCGCAAGTCACTGATCTGGCGTGTAGTCTTCTCACCGATAGCCGCCTCTATGATACATTCAGTAGTAGTGACTCTTAACATTTTGTGAAGTAACATTTAAAGATAAAAGGGGCTTGGACACATCTATACCGTATATACTGTATATATATAAAATTTCTGCATTAATTTTTTTTGTAATTTACAAGGATTGTAAATGGAACCATTTACGAATACGAGGATAAAAGCCTTAAAGAATAATGAAGGACCTTAAATTGGTACGCACGCATTTAACGTTCTTTGAATACTGTTTGTAAGCATACATTAACCACTCATTAGAGCAGGTTTCGAATAATTTTCTACCGGGAGATGCTTTACATACCACTCGGCAGCCTAGCCAGGCGGCCGCTGCTCTAGTTGCGTGCAGAATGTTCGGAGTTACGTTTTTTTCTCAGAGACCAGTAAACGTGCGTCCACAATGTTTATCACGGATAGGAAACACACCTTGGAATACGTGTGAAAATGACTTCTAAGACACCACGCTGATTGGAAGCGCCATTTAAAAGCCCTCGAACTTGGCTAAAATCGGCTTTTCTAGACGGGCTTTTATCAAGATATATGTACCGGATTCGTTGAAAACTGAGGTCCATAACTACCATGAAGCGTTCAATAAAATGATAGGGTGACCGCTTAAAGTCCCACAGTAAAATCGTTACGGCGGGAACACTGCGAGCGTGTTTACGACTTTGGCCGTAGAAGCGATATCACAATACATGTGCCGGCCGACATCGCTCATAGCGGCTCATCGATTTTCGCCTCACATACACAAACACACTCGTCACCAGGCGCCCGCCTTAAGGGGTATTGATCCCTAGCACCTTGGATTTATCTGTTTCTTGTCGATAACTTCTGTTCCAGTCGATGTATCAAAATTTTTGTCACGACAAGGCATAGATACAAACTTAATCGATTTTCTGTAATTGCTGGAACCATAATATATTCATTATTTTGCAACTGGAAACAGCTGCAAAGTAAAAATCGCTTTATTTACGGAAGCGACTACAGAGGCCGCAACATTAACAGAAACAATGCCATACGGATTCCAAAAAGTGAATGAAGCAACAAACTATGCCTTGTCAGCGTGAAAAAAGTAAAACAATGTGTCTATTCCCTGATTTATAAGAAAAACCGTAAAACCGATCTGACAGGAATCAATCTCCCTTAAGGGAGGTGGTAAGCCAAAGCAGTGAATTCTCACCATTTTCGACATAACTTTTTCCCCTCGCTTATAATCGAAAATCAAGGTTCGAATATCCGGAAATGATACTTTTGTACAACGTATTACGTCACTACATAGTCACAGACTGTCTTATTTTTGGAGCACTGATGGCAGATAGGAAAAAGAGACATTTTTTCCTATATCCCATCAGTACTCCAAAAATAAGAAAGTCTGTGACTATGTAATAGAGTAAGGTGTACAAAAGTGTAATCTACGGATTGTCGAGCCTTGATTTTCTATAATAAGTGAGAGGATTAAGTTATTTCGAAAATTCACTGCTTTGGCGATCCATCCGCCTTAAGATAAGGAATGAGAGCTCCAGGAAAGGAAAAAGGAAATGATTTGGGAAACCACCTTCACTTATTCGCCTCACAGTCCCACGAGAATGTGATTAGGTATGCTACCAACTGAGTAAAAACACGCTGACGTCCAATAATTGTGTTATTTGTATTTTGCACCAACTTGTTTAAGTGCGCGTTATGGGCACATCTGCAGCTCTGGTTCATTATCAGCGGTAGTATGTTTTTGACTTCTAATGCCTTGAGATTCTACCTGAAGATCACACACGTGTGGTGTCACAGAAATCTTATTCTTATTGCCACAGTCAAATGAGGGACGCCTCTGCTGAAAGACATGCTGCCAATAACCATGAAGCATAACTACAGTTGTGAAAGAAAGGCAATGAATCGAGTTGGTCCAAAATTCTTTTCAACAAAAAGTCAGTGGCTCTAGGTATGTTAATTTTCCAGTTGACACTTACGGTTAACTTCATAGTCACTTGACTCGATTTTGTACACAGTAGGGATGACTATTTGTAGTTTAGTTCATTAGGCATATTCAGAGAATCTTAAACACATAATATTCGTCATCGTTACAATCGAATCATACAAAATAACCAATGACTAAATTATTTCACTGTAACTTGACTTGTGTTCATGTCCCGCCCTCGTAAACCCTCCTCCCTTTCCCGTGCAAGTGATCGCACAAGTATATAGATATCACTTTTAACTTTTCAGCGGTGAATAACAGTACGTTACTTCACAGTGCTCTGTACGTAACTCTTTACCTGTCAAAATTCGTTTAAAAAAGCTCACGAGGGTAGTGTAGGGGAGACAAAATTTCAACTTAAAATGTACGAAACTTAACACGAATGAAGAAAATTACCCATGATTTGTTCACGGGACAGCTTCTCGATTAACTTCTCACTTACCATGCTCTTGAGCAGGGTAAGCAACTTTAGCGGGCAAAAATTGCAATTTGGCGCTAAAAAAAAAATTTGTAAACAGTACACGTAACCAAAACCACAACGAAGTGAAACTGCCTACACTGGATTCAAGATATCGAAGAAACTAGCATGGAATGAATATTATATGTCATATAAATAAAATAACTTGTAAATAATGTTCTGTGGAATTCTCATTTAGCAAAATAATAGGTACAAAATATGTACGAGGGTGTTTCGAAAATAAATTTCGTCTTTATACACACACACACATACACATTGAAATTTTACTGCCGAATGAATGGTCTCATGAACTCACTTTGCACTATTTTTCGACACACCTGCTCCACCTCAGCATTCTTGTGGAAGTGACGTCCCGAGAGTGAGGCTTACAATGAAAAGAACACGTGACAGTCAGATGGGGCAAGGTCGGGGCTGTAGGCCAGGAAATACAATCTTTCCCATCGCTATGACGAATGTCTCAATGCCGGTGGCGACTATGTCGAAAAATAGTGCAAAGTGTATAGTTCGTTATACCGTGGCATATTTAGTTTGAAAATAAAGTTTCTGTGTAAAAGATAAAGATTACTTAGGAACATCACTTGTATTATCTTGTTCCCGCCATCTTAAAACCCTGAACAACATTGAAGGCGTTCATAACGATCCTGGTGATCGGCAGAACCTGGGTACGTGACTGAAAAAATCTACCCTGTTCCAACCTGTGAGCTTTTGTAAACTCCTATAGAGTGTGTCTGTTGGTGGATGGTGAAGCCTGTCAAACATACTTACAAAATTGGATCTCAGGTCTGTTGGGTACTTCTGTCCACGGCATGTATGCGAGCGCTAGTTTGTCGGTTATGTTTATCATCTGAGGGTAGTGTTCTACTTGCATTACATTGTGTATTCAGTGTAATATGTTCCATTACATAGGTGGTAGTGGAAGTAGAAAGATAATTTTACCTACTGTAGTGTAACCTATGAACGAGTTGTTGATTGGCGTTGTTTCCTGTGCTCTGTTTTAATTATCGTTACAGTTGATGGTTTATCGCGGGAAAACTTTACTGTTTGCTAGACTTCACTGTACGCTCAGCTTATCAAACGATTCTTGGCTTTACAGATCGTACGTGGGGCTGTTATTCTATTTGACTGAGCCAATAAGAATCCCGATAGTGTAATATGTTTTGCCTGTTATTGGTCTGCAGGCAGCTCGTTGCGTCAGACATGTATCACCCAGTCTCATACGTGTGGCAAGAAACTACAGAGTTTTTAAGGATATGTTGGCATAAAAAATGTCCGCCATACGTAATATCTAATTACCGTTTATTATCCTGGATGTTTTATGTTTCTAAAACCGTTCCATCTCACTTGTTTTGTTTGGTTCAGTTGAAACAATGTTTCACAAAATGAAATATTATAATTATGTTTCTGAGATATAATTTACCAACTGTCACAAAAGTACACTTGTTCGTGGGATAGAAGGGCCGCAGTTTGTGCAGTAGCTAGAGCACTCGCCTCCCACCATGGCGATCCGGGTTCGATTCCCGGTGAAGTCGGTCCCCGGGTTTCGCATGTGGAATCGTGCCGGACGATGCAGTTTGTTGAGTTTTCTCGGAGTTCTCCCGTTTCCTCCGCCCCTTCATTCTGGCGCTACTCAATACTCACATCATGTAACCCCTCACTAGCGCTCAAGACCTAGATGTTAAGTGGCCACCAAAATATCTTCAATCAATTCGTTGTATAAACTTCGCCAGCTGTCAGTCAGCTTGTGGCGTAGCGCCTGTAATGTAGGCAGCCACGCACGACGTTTTATTGCTCACTTCTCTGTGATGCGCGGTTGTATACAATCAGGGCGCTGCTCCCCGCATAGGGTATGGGAAGAAAAGTGTCGAGCGAACGACTGGAATTCTCAAGCGTCGATAAAATCTGAACTACTTATTATAATTTGATGGGATTTTTTTTGTGTTTGTATATTTTATTAATGGGCGTATGCTTATACAACACTACACGGAGGCATGGTTTGCTGTCGAGTAAAAAATTAAAAACTATTTTTAGAAAAATAAGGGCTTGAAACCACTAAATCTACAAAATTGAAAAGCTTGAATTTTTATAACTATCAAATTAATTATGTCTTAGCACTATAATAACATAATTCAAGAAATTCTCGCGTTTTGATTTTAAAATAATTTTTTAACATTCGTCAACCTCTGCTCGAGATGATTTTGGATAATAAAATAGTTTTCAAATAAAATCTCTAGTATTTTTTAAATTCGGTTACTATGGGGACTTATGAAAATTTAAAAAATAAAGTTCTTTTTTTTTCTTATGGGTTTCCTGGTTTCATTTTTATTTTTATTTTTTTTTTTACTTGGAAATATATCCTACTATTGACTTGTGCTGTATAAATAGTCGTCCATCAATACAATATCTACTCAGTAAAAAAGTCGCGTGTAATTATAATGAGTAAGTTCATATTTTGTCGACGAATGAGTGTTCCAGTGGTTCCCTCGACATCTTAACTTTCCATACCCCTTAAAAACGTAAGCATTTGACTGTTAACATTTGACGCTACATTAGCTTCCAATACCTAGATTTTTGTGGACCCCTTATACAATGGAGTTGTCAACGTTAAAGTGAAACGGGCTTGACTTTGCGTTTTTGAGATACAGGATAATTAAGTTAGAATCAAGATATCGTTTGTAGAGTACAAAACAAAATATGTTTGATGTTTTGAAAAGAGTTTACTTTTTTGAGTATCGCTTTCTTATGCACTACTGAGATTTTGTAAAAAAATTAGCAGATATGTATTAACTGCATTCCAAAAAACGTATAAAATCGTTAGTGAAGTATTCGGAAATGATTGTAAGTTGTGTTAATTGATAATTTTTATCTGCAAAATATTTTAAAAAATACGGTAAAAATTTTAATAATTTGTGCTTATTTTCGAAATATTTACGTAATGCGCGTTATGTGCCAGTTGTATATTACTTTGTAACATAATCGTGCCGTTTAAAAAAAAAACTTTTCTAAACAGTATTTTAACTACCGTTACTTTAACTTTACGTTTGTATTATGTATTGACGAAACCCATTAACCGAAACGTCAAGTCAAATGCTAAAGTATTCAGTTGTGTATAAGCCTTTCTTTACGCTATCAACAACAAGATGGAAGAGAAGGGGCGATGGAATGGTCATACCACTTACTTCCGTGCACGGCGATCCGCTTTCGATCCCCGGCGAGGCCGTTCCCGATTTTCTTATGGTGGAAACGTGGCTATGCGCCATACTTACCCCATAGAATCCTCTTCAGCTTTAACAACCTCGCTGTTAAACTCTGGCGAAAATATATTCATTTGACTTCTACTTGTAGTAGCTACTTTATTTTAAGGATATGAATGCGAGTGCTAAACATATAGGAATATTAGTTACTAATTTTTATTGTGGATTTGCAGTGACATTGTTTTATTTTTTTCAGACGTTTCTGCGGGGTTTGCGACGAGATGTCGGTGGTAAATGTTTATATGAGAAAATGAAGAGGCGTCGTCTCTCCCAGGGCGCGGGGCCGCGGTGGCGGAATGATTACACCATTCGCTTTCCGTCAAGGCGATCCGGGTTCGATTTTCCGGGGGGCTGTCCCCGGATTTTCGCATGTGAGAATCGTGCCGGACGATGTCGCAGATCGGCTGGTTTTCTCGGGGATCTCGTTTCCCTCGCCCCTTCATTCCGGCGCTGCTCCATACTCACCTCATGTCACCCCTCACCAGCGCTAAGACCTGGATGTTGAGCGCTGACCAGAATCTCTCGCTCACTCTCCCAGGGCGCGCTTTACGGAGCCGTTTGGGTCTTTGGCCAGAAGGGGGTGTGGTGGAGAGGGTCGACAGCAGGACGTCATTGTCCCCGGGGTGTGGGGTATCGTGATGGAGGAGAAAGGGGGTGGTAATCCAGCTATCGACACTCGCGCGTGCTTGCGGTCCGTCCGTCGCAGCTGCCCAACTTCATAACGACGCGGACAGCTGAAACTTAATCCCTGGTTGCCTCTCACGTCAACCCCTGTCCCGGCGTCTGCCCCGGGGGCGTTTAGTTACGCCCCGCGTAATCCTTCGCTCGGCCGCCGCGCTGACCGTCCTGAATTTTCATTTTCAGTCCCGAGGACTCTCTTTTTTGCCGCGCCAGAGCTTGCACGATGATGACTTCGACCTTGTGATGTATAGCAGAGAGGAGAGGGGCGTGTTTCGAAAGTTATGAACGCCGTTGTGATACTGAGCAGAGCGACAGGGAGATGAATTACTTCCTAAGCTGTCCGCTGTAGGCCATGTGGTGATACTGGTATAAAAACCGTCCGGTGTTTTACCAGCAAGCTTCAGCCATGTAAGTTAGGTGTTAATAAAAAAACAATTACTTTTTTTACTTTTAAAAATTGAGCTCGAGTAAGTTTCCCATTTTTAATTGGAAATGTTCGAGATTCAAATTTCCGCCGTTTTTTACGCAGCCTATAGTTACAGAAAGGAAAAATTCGTGATTTCAATCACCTGCATGTTAAAATCCACCGACCTTTGCACACTCAAGGCTCGTCTATTCGTTCACTTTATGTTGTTCCACTGAGTAGCAGCTGGTGGACAAATGGTCGGGGCTTGAGTATATATAGGATAGTGGATTCTTATATGCGGGTCATTGAAACCGCGAATTTTTCCTTTCCCTGCCTATAATTGCCCGATTTGTTGTATGTATCTATGTCTACGTGTACTTGCTCGTTTCGGTTTTGTTAGGATGTTATGACTGTGAAATACCATTTCCTAATTACTGTTACCTTAGAATTCGTTCCAGTTACTTATCACGGAATTATGTTTAAAAAGTTATTTGTGCGCGGATATTATGAATGCAGTATTATTCGTCAAACTGCAAGTAATCGAATGTAAGTAAGTAGTTGAGGCGGGGTTTGTTGTATTGGTAAACTCACTTTAGCAGAGAATGAGGCTCGGTAGATCGGCGCTTATGAAGAAGCGCCTGGACCAGAATACGTCACCCAACAAACAACACACAGTAACCATGATTATCACAACTGGTTTCATAACGTGTCATAAGTTATCAAGGGAAAATATATCACTCAAATTATGAACGCCTAACTTCAGATCAGTAAATACAATTAGGGCTAATATCATTTTCTTTTGTACGCCGAAACCCAATTTTAAAACAAGTACAGCACATGCAAATTAACTTGAAGATCAATACTGTTACAGGCTTTCACACAAGGAAATATCTAAATTACAAGTTTTTTTTTCCTAACCCCATTATGGCTCCTACAATTCACAATAATTATAAAATAATAAATAGCACAATAAAACTATAATAGTGTCCACAGACCCAGGTTAACTTCAAACATGATTACCTCATGTATCTGTCACGTACATCTGACACTACATTTAAGGATTATAATCGCAATGGCGTCCATACACCGAAGTGAAATAAATCTAATTTGTAAAAAAAAAAAAATGTCGTACAAAACCATTCTTAGTCAATATAACATTTACAATTCCCAAATATAATTCGAATATGACATCTCAGAAATATTTCGCTGATTTTAATGGTCAAGAATAAACAACCAGCCGATCATACGTAATTCCAATAAAACATTTACCCAGTAAAATATAAGCGTATCTGTGACTAGGGTTCTGAAGCTTCGGAAAAAACAGGAAAAATTGTTTTTTTTTTCCTTTGGTGTGAAAATGGGAAAAATTGGTTTTTTTTTCATCAAGGTGAAAACTTACAGAAAATTAAAAAAAAAATGCAATAAAAATTATCATACAGTTTCTGAATTACAAATCTTGATTGTATATGTATTTACATTCGGTCCTATCTGCCAATACACATAGTACCCTACTACGAAAATGAAGTAACCAGTAAATGTAACATAAAACTTGGTACAGAAAAACAAACCATTTGCTCATGAATAAACCAGAAATAGTTATCATACTCATTCATATCCAACTTACATTCTCTGTCAGGAAAGCAGTTTTGATTACAACAAAAAACCTTTTGTAGTTCAAATTCACAAGCAACACGCTAAGATAATTATTAATTATTTTGCTGCTTGCATCAACTGGCTAAATGGTGAACTTTGCTGTTGTTTACATTTATCATCTTTATGATTTGCAGTTTTCTTCTTGTAAAACTTCCAATTCTATGATATCTCTCCACATTCCTATACCTTGCTAGTAAGTAAACGTTCAGAATTAATCAGACAGGCCAATTCCCTGCTTTTCTACTTATCTTATTGACCTCATATAAGTTACTATATATTATTTAGCCATCACAGGTTTAGTTTAATTTCACAATGATTTTATAGAATTTTTTCCAATTTTTTCCAGAAAATTTGGGGAAAAAATGATTTTTTTCCTGTTTTTTTTGTCCTTTCACCAATTTTTCTGGAAATTTTTAGAACCCTATCTGTGACCTTGCAGAAAAACTTTAATATGACCCTAGTAATACCCATCTGGGGATAATTTCAATCATAGAAACAGCAAGAATAGTTTTAAAGCCTAACCCTTAAGGTAGCATCGCCATCTATGGTACGTCGTCACTCGATACCAGTATTTATACGCGAGCATTGCTCCTCTCCCTAGTCCAAGTAGAAACACAGCGCAGAAAGTCTTGGTGGTGAAGTCCCAGGCATGGCGGAAGTCGACAACAGCGCTTCAATTCCAGAAACATTCACGTCGTAAAACTTGCCAGTTCGGGATCACTCGGTTACACTTGCGTTGTACTTATGCTGACGTAGTACGTCGACCACCAAAATCGGTGTACAGTGGAATATCTTAATGGCACTCCCTCCTATACTGAGGACCTGGCGGCTTGTTGGTTAAATTGACGCGACGCGGAGGGAGCGCGTCGATCAACCACATCGACCGCCACAGCCATTGGCGGCCCAGCTGACCAATCACCGACGAAATAACGCAGAATGATGGTTTACTGCTGCTGCTTTGGATCAGTAGCTATTAGTAGGGGCCGGTAGTTTTCGCGAAAATATTTTTGCAGCACTTTGGTTCAGTGCCTTACGTTCGCACCTGCATCTCTGCTTTGTGGTCAGTGATTTGATGCCTTAAGGGTGTTACGGTGTGAAAAAAATCGTAATTTTGTATTTGTATAAAATAGGGTTGGTTTTGTAGACATTACTTGAGAGTACAATTTCCTGTTACGAAAAAAATTTAGCTCAGCCAGTTTTTCCATAATGTCAGTTCAAAGTCAAAATGTGTATATTTTTACCTCAACAAAACGTGAAAACCAGTAAACATAATGAAATGGAAAAAATCACATCAAAACTACATGCCACGGTCTACGGCTTGAAGCACATAAAAACCCTTTACAAAAAAATTTTATACTTAAAAAAATATTCTAAAGTTTGCTAATTTTTTATTACTTTTAAAACTTTTTTTTTTAAATACAAAATGTTTATGTAAAGGGTTTCTAATGTTTCAAGCTGTACACTGTAGCATGTAGTTTTTATGTGATTTTTTTCCATTTCATTATGTTAATTGGTTTTTCAAGTTTTGCATGAAGTAAAAATATGCAAATTTTGACTTTGAACTGACATTACGGAAAAACTGGCCGAGCTAATTTTTTTTTCGTAAGAGGAAAATGTACTCGCAAATAGTGTCTACGAATCTAATCCTATTTTATACAAAAATAAAATTATGATTTTTCCACACTCGAACGCCCTTAACATACAACGTCTGGAGGTTAAACCCGCAAATCACAGACGTGATGTGTAACAGTTATCCATGCACTGATTGGCACAGTCGAATGAATAACGACTCTGCACAAAATCACTCTGCCAATAATCATGAAGTTGAGGTGCAGGTGTACACGTAAGACACGGAAACAAATTGGGGAAAAAATCTTTTCGCGAAAACTACCGGACCGTAGTTATTAGGGCATGTCGGGACGTGGTCACTTTGCGCGTCGTTCTCCTTATGCAGCTGTTGTCGATCTTCGGCACGTACATCAAGCGAGTCTCCTTTACAACATCAAAAGGTAAAACACAGCGTCCAACTATTTGTTCACCAATTCCCTTATAACGTAGTAATATAAAACAATTCTTCACGTGTGTTTATCGCCGAACGCAGTCAGGCACAACGTAACTTCGAGTATCGTCGAAAGGGCTTGTCGGTATACTTTCATGAACACAGCGTAGGTAAAGCACCGTTTCAACTTCGCAAGGAATATATTCTGCGTCCACAGTTTTTATGCACAATTTACCAATTAGTTCGCAGTCAAACAACTTTGTAAATTCATTGAAAATGCTTTCCGTAAAACCAGTTCACCGACATTTCGCCGTTATTTACAAAAGTTTCGAAACTGAAAGACGCTGCCTACCTGGAGCTATTTTGCGCATTGTCAGATCAGAAGCGAAAGAACTATAAGGACGAAGTTGACACGCGAATCTACTGCTCTGCTGCTTCTTACGTGCATAGCGCTCATCTGATGTGCAGTATATCTGTTGTAACGCTAAAACTATGGGCCTTTAGCCGTCACCCGGTTACTTAATTGTTGGAGAACGTGGGTACTAGATTTTGAGTTATAACTCTACGAAAAAAAAAATTGCTGTGTTGGAGGGCTCGTAAACGGTATTTTTAATGCGCGTAACTTAAAGCGCACTCATCATCAACTCTCCTTTATTTATTTATTATAGGGTAAGTAATTTAGTAAAAAAAGCACAATTCTGCAATGTATTATAATAGCCATGTATACAGAGTTGAATGTTTGTAGGTATATAATTCAAAATAATTTTGATCGCGTGAATGTTCTTCGCGCTGTGTAAGTATTGATAACAATGCATTAACTCTGGTTCTACAATACGTTGAAAGTTGTTTCTATTGACCAAGATGTCTGAACAGGCAAATCCTCGGAAAATTCCGTAATTCAAAGGAAAAAGCGTTTGTCACTTAACGAAAATTTTCTGAGCAGTGTTTTATTGGTACGGGCGCTATGACTTGAAGTCGTAAGACGTGTAAACACTGCTACTAGGGGAGATAGGCGCAGGTCGTGCACATCTGTGTAAACAGGCGTGTTCTTTTCCTGTAAACAACCTCCGATACACGGCTTTAGGTAGGAGGGGACACATGTCTAAAAATATTACCATTGTTTTCATCTTCATGTCGGACTCCATGATCTTTTCTCCGTATAAATAGCAGCCGCCTATGGATAAGAAACCTACAGACACAGGGAGATTAGTGAAGAAAATTTGATCAGCGCTTAAGAGTTAGTGGACCGGACGCGTGAGCCATGCTGTGTAGCGTGGTACGGAAGGTATTTTGTCTTGTGTAACTACTAAAAGTGTTTCCAGTGCGTTTATCTACGAAAAGAAGACACACTTCAAACTGTATCCCTGTGATTTAAAAAATGACGTCCGCGTATTAAAAACATGATTCCCAAGCTCCTCAAATCTGCTAAAAATGGCTTTTTCACGTTGCTGTAGCTCAGAAAATATCGATCTTAATTGTAAAATTAAGCTATAGAAACCTGCACTGAACATTACCACAAACGTTCCACAAATAAAGCAACAGGGCAATTGCTTGAAGTCCCGTTGAAATTTTTTTTTCTCGACATGTTTCTCAATGCGAAAATGGTTTTAGTCCGAAAACGATACCATGAAATATTTCTAAGCCCTGCTGAATATAATTTAGCTAGTGAATCTCTATCTTATGTTTTGGTTATTTTGGTTGTTTGTAAATCTTATTTAAAATATGTAGTTTTATGTCTCTCTAATATAATACATTACTTTGTGATCGATTAACTCATACATTCGTAACAGCTGAAATATAATTAATCATTAAGTAATACGTGGAGGTATTATACTTAATTCTTATAACATATGCTAGCCGTTTCACTGTCGATCAGATGAAGTTCATATAATAATTGATGACTAAATCCGAAGATATTTGGAACATGTTAGATGGCTATAATTAAGGCCCCCCCCCTTTTTTTTTTTTTTTTTTTTTTTTTTTTGCGAAAAGAATTTTGCCTGGTTATTGTCAGCGTGTCTATGTGAAGAGCCACATCTAATTTGACTGAGCCAATTACAATAACGATACTGCAACACCACACGTCTGTGATTTTTAGGTAGAATCCCAAGCTCGTGAGAGTTAAAATATTTAATCGCTGACCACGAAGTAGAACTGCAGATGTGCACGTAATGCACCGAAACAAAATGAGACAAAATTTATTCGCGAAAAACAGGGGTCCCTAGCTGTAATGAGTTATTTTCAGTAATTTAACTGCATTTAATGTTATGGTTCGTAAATAGAGCGTGGGTGAGTACGAAGTGGGGTGGATGTGGAACAACGGCGGAATTAGAGGGCTGTGAAAACTGGAGGATCTCGAAATAACCCGCCCAACCAACGTATTCTACTGTGTTTTCATATTCATATAATGAAAACGAAATAACCAAAAAGGGTATTTTCACAGTAATTTTCAAGCTGAACAATTCAGGTACAGGACACGCAGCATCCTTATGTCATTTGTTATTACGTCCTTAAATAACCAGGTCGCCGCTGGAAGTCAGATACAGGTGAACATATGTATGCCAATTAAGGCCGTTTAACCTGTTCCTACTGTTTTTGCGATATTTTTTTAAGCTCAGACGAGAGCATATATTACAAATCTGTTTGGCAGTTTTTTTTTTCTTTAGTGGCAGCTAATTTTTTCAAGATATGAAACTATACTGTTTCAATTTAAAATGAACTAACAAACATTTTATTAGTAACACAGTTAGCTAAAATCGTTACTGGCTTCAAAAAATTAGCCAACATGTTGATAACTATTTTCAACAAAACTGGCGATAAATTTTTTGATATCTGCTCTCGTTACGCTTAAAAAATATACTATTGCGAAAACAGTATAGGCTAAAAGGGTCGAGGCTTCAAGTGCTTTGCGCTTAGAGACTATAATGTTTCCGAAGCACGTGCCAGGATCGCCCTTAAGCTACAGCGCCTCTAGGCCCTCGGACACTAAAATCATCTTCAGCCGAATGGCGCTCTGCGATCCTACAAAAATTTATGTCACCGCTGATTTTCTTTTCGTCATCTCAGTGCGGCCCACATTGCTATAAGTAGAGCCACAATTTTATGACGAAAAGATTTTAACAACATTTGGTTTCAATGCATTTTGTGCACATCTGCAGCTCTGTTACACCGTCTGTGATTGGATGATTTTACTCTCACTTGCGTTGGCAAATTACAGACGTACGGAGTCACAATAATCTTATTCTGATTGGTCCAGTCAAGTGAGAAACGTGTCTGAACAAACACTCGCTGCCAATAACCATGAAGTACAGCTGCCGATGTGAACGTGAGACGTTGAAACAAAGTGGGGCTAAAATCTTATCGCGGCAAAGTCGTAGCCCTAGCTATAAATAGATACATGTAATATTCGTGTTATTATTTGGTGCCTGACTAGACTCCGATCTGTGCATACTCGTGCACAATCTATAATTGCATTGCGAACGCGTATACATATATGTGATGTATTATACGTATTCGACTGCTTTACGTGCGACTGGCCATTCTACCGAGGAACTTTTAATTATTGGCTCAAAGTGTTCCCCCCCTACAATCCACGACACTACAGGCCGGTGGATGACGTCGTGCAAGTAAACAACAGCTTGCAGTCTAGTCTGTTGTTAGAAAATAACGCGAAATTTGCATGTCTCTAGCTGTACGTAGGGATGATGGTTTGAGATTGTGGTTTACCTCGGGAAAACTTGACTGTTTGCTGAAATTCAACACACGTTCAGCTTACCAGAAGATAACTGGCTTTCGATTATACTTGGAACCGTTACCCCATTTTACTGAACCAATAAGAATCCCGTTATTGTAATATTTTATGCCTGTTATTGGTCTGCAGACAGCTACGTTGTGTCAGACATATATCACCCAATTATGTACGTTGCAAGACACTACAGCGTGTTCAAGGTTATGTTGGCACAAAATATTTTCGCGATCATCCATCATCTGTAATGATGGTTTTTCGCTGGAAAACTTTACTGTTAGCTGCATTTCAACGGACATTCAGCCTAACGATTACTGGATTTCGCATGTACGTGGAGCTGTTACCCTATTTGACTGAACCAATAATAATCCCGCTCTTGTAATATTCGATTCCTGTTATTGGTCTACAGACAGCTACGGATTGTCAGACTTGTTTCGAGAAACTGAAGTGTTTTCAAGGATGTATTGGCTCAAAAAAATGTTGCGATATACCATCATGTCTAGCTGTAGGTATTTTTAACAATTTTCTGATACCCTGAAATCTGTGAGTAAATAATTATATTCATTCCCAAAGACACTAAAAAACAATACGTCCTACGCATAAAATTTTCCCCATTTTTTATTACTGTTCTCAGTGCAAAAAAAATTAGTTTTGTCGTAAAGCAAACTCGAGGAAGGCGACTGAGTCGCACTTAATATTATATAATGTAACTTGTAAAGCTCTACCCTTGCTCACGCCAGTGCTGCGAGGTAGGCGACGTCCTTACCAGCCACGTCACAGGAATGTTGTGGTTTTATCTCAAGCCGTGACGGCTAACATAGCCCTCGCTGAAGTAGCGCGAGGCCCCAATATCCCGATAACGCCAAGGGGAATGCCTGCGTGCATAGTTTCAGAGTGCACGGTGTAGTAACTTGACTCAGTTCTACTATACCGAAAAAAATGGTAGGGAAGTTTCCCTGCATAATTATACTACAGAAAACTTAATTTTTTTTGTGGCGATGATATTCTGATGGTGAGAGAAAACTGTTTTTTTTATCACAAAAAGTAATTTGGCCGGGTGAATCCCAACAAAACATTCTGTAGCCGCCACAAAATACTGTTTTCCGCGTAGTAACTACTAGTAAGTACTTTATTGCCAAACATACGCTGCCTTACTCAGTCGAGTAAACTGTAACTAGTTTGCTGGCGTTTGGTTAGCGTAGTGGGGTGTAAGATGGTAGGTGAATCAGCCTTCGGCCCGTTATAGCAGAGCGACACTGACTGGGGGCCCAACATGCTCACTCATACATTGTAAGTCCTTGGGTATAGGCTGTTCAAGGTTAAGTGAGCTCTTTTTAAGGACTAGGAACATTTTCCAAACATTCGGTTACATTATATCCGATGCTTTTAAACATTTACATGTGACTTACAAAACAGCGCTTGCAGTCCATCACTATCAAAAGTTAATATCCGATACAACAATAAAATAATGGTTAATTTCTGTTGTGAGAGCTATGAAAAGTGTAAAAAGTGATTACTTTACCATGAGCAGCCTATAACCGCGTTTTTTATGTAAGTGAAACATCCACCGTCATTTTGGATAAATTCAACATCCGGAACGAAAGTTATTGAAAAAAATTAGTAATGAAAAAAATTCAATCTGTGTCCACAGTTTTTGATGCACTCCTGTTCCCAATTTACCAATTAGTTCGCAGTCAAACAGTTTCGTAAATTCACTGTCATTTGTACGAAAGCTCTTTCCGTAAAACTAGTTCACCGACACTTTGCCGCTATTTGCAGAAGTTTCAAAACTGAAAGATCTCCTAAGCTGTTTTGCACGTTGGAGGATCAGAAACGCAAGATCGATAGGACGAGACTGACACGCTCTACCGCTTCTTACATACAAGGCGCTGATCTGATGCGCTAAAACTATGGGGGACTTTAAGAAAATCGGGAACAGAATAGGAAGCGGCCATGGCCTGTGTTTAAGAAGTATCTCAGTGTTCGCCACGGAAAACAGAACAGAACTCAGGATGGCCGGACCGGTAATCGACCCCGTGTTCTCCCGAATGCGATTCCGCACCACCTCGTTCAGGTCAGCACCACAATGTACGCGGAACATGAGATTACGTACCGGTACTTGTTGAAATATTCTGCTATGTTGCGTTGCACAAACACATCTCACTGATAAGCTTTGATTCACCAGTATGTCATATTTTCAAGTACTTACGTGGCCAAGCGTAGTGAAATACTACCCTTCCACGCTTTCATGTTAAGCCATTATTCGCAGTCTGTTTAGCCTAATACTGCGTAACCATTAAGTACTCAGTAGTTTATAATCCGGTTTGCGGTGAAGAGCAACGTTGGTATTTGGGTATTGTTATTAGGATTGTCGGTAACTCGGGTAATATTATGGACAACGTAGGCAACTCGAAGCCAGGAAGCTTTATTTTGTGGTTATTTCGGCATCATTTAGCGCCTGAAAATATCGGGCTTGCGTAATGTTGCTCTTCAGTATCTTCCGCTGTGTTGAGTGCGTATCTTGATATGTATTACTAAACAGGTACTAAAGCTGCGACTCTTGTTCTCTTTAGTGTTACGTAAAGCGGTGACCTTGTATTTTTATGTCCAATACTAAAAATTAAATTAGTGATCATTCCTTAAGACAGTTCTAGATTTTCTGTGTAAACAAAGTTAGCACCTAAAACTGAGATGTATAAATAGCCACATTCACGCCACAACTCTTAAGTTGAAAAAATTTTAGTTTTTTAGCGATTCCGACTAAACCTCACGTCATTTGATCAGGTGTTTTCTGTCAAATCTCTGCAACACGCATGTCAGGCAGTCAAGAGTCCTTAAGGTTGCTCACAAGTTAAGTATTCAGTATTGTATAATTCTGTGAAATATAGTTTGTTTTGTAGACATTATTTCTGGCTATATTTTGCTCAAATGGGGGAACAAATACTTTACATATTTTTGTATAAGGGCGAGGTTCACAGAAAATTTCGATTGTTTTAATCATTTTCATATTTGAACAAGATACGATTTTTGTAGACATGCGTTGTGACTGTTTAGCTTTCATAGTTTTGGTATAACATGTCGAAGTACACATGTGCACAAAACGGTTTTATGCGCCTACCAACTTACAGAAATGAAATTATTTTCACTGAAGAACAGTCGCAGCTAACTACATCAAGACTGGAATAAAAACCCAATCGAAAAAATCTTTTAATCTTAAAAAAATTTCAGAAAATTGGCAATTATTAGTTTTAAATATTTATTTTATGATATGAAACAAAATGCATTGAAGTTTTATACATGTCTTTCTGTATTCCTTGACACTTCCCTTCGGTGTGAATTTTTTTTCGTTTCGTTATCTCAGTTGGTGTTTCTTTATAGCATAAAACCGTTTTATGTAAATTTGGACTTTGACATACCATTGTACGATAACTATGAAAACTAAAACAAATTACTGTAGTAAAAAACAGTCACGATATATGTCTACAAAAACAAACCATATCTCGTACAAATATAAGAATTATTAAAACAATTAAATTTTTCTGTGAACCTCCCCCTTAACGGTATGGCACAGCCACGATTTAGAGGTCATAAGGAATTAAAAACGACAATTGAACAATTAAATAAGAATTGATTTGATTTATTGAAGTGTGATAATTCACACAGAAATATAATTGTATTGTGCTACACCAATAAATGTACAAAAACATAGAACAAAATATTTTTGTATTAAAAATTGCTGGATTTTGCAAAATTTTCTTTAAACTCTGAATTTTTTGAAAATACGAAAATATATCGTGTTTTATAAATATTTTGAAGCAGCCTATAACGTGTAATTTCAATGCGAATATATCATTTCAGTAAGTAGCCTAAGTTGCCTTTCATTATTTGTACGTCCACATGACCAAATTGTGACTTTGCCATGACGTTATGGAAAAAAAAAATATTAAGACTAATTTTTTCACGCGAGAAGATTGTAGTTACAAGTAATGACTTAAAACAAACGTTATCTTGTACAAATATAAATTGAAGAATGTTTTTACTTACGAACACCTTCAAGTTCTAGCAGTATTTTCGTAAGTTTCCATGTTTTTCACTGTAACCCCATGAAGTAATTTCTGTGCGATCCAACGCTACGATATTTTTTCTCAAGGTTTCATATTTTAGTATTTTTCTTCCAATTTTATCATAAAATGTAAATTAAAACCTGCGCGCGAACCACGAATTTAATTTTCATATACGGTATCTGTTTTAATTGTTTCTTCTGTATTACAATCTTATGTGCAGTTCAACGCGCTTATGTAGTACAAATAAAAAATTTGAATGGCAAAATATAAAAATATTACATTCTCATAGTTACCTTAAAAAGTCTAGTAAATGTTCTGCTCTTTTTTACTTGTTTTCGTATACTACTTCTAGATAAATATAATAATAATATATATCTTAGCTCACTTTTGAACGCCTAAGCATAACCGATGTGCTGTTTTGTTAGAATAATAAATACGATATCTTTATTTAATGAGGTAGAGTATAAATATCTGTGAACGTGAATAGTGGCGTAAGGTCTGGCAGGGTCTAGATTGGACACGTACGAGCACAGAGCGACGACTGCTGGATCCGAAGAGAAATAGGCGAGCTTCACTCCAGCCGTGCGGAACTTTGGGTGAGAGAGGATTGTCCATAGAGTTTCATTCTGAAGAAGTCGTGCGTGAGTTGCTGGATCGTGCACTCTACATCCGCGCATTTTGATCAATAGATTTATTTAAACCCTCAATAATAAACTACGTGTGATTGTAATTATAACGCGACAACTTGCCGTGTGGTGCTAAGATACGCCATATTAGTATATATTATTTCATCCAATAGAACTGTCAATAATACGTGTATAGAGCCAACACCAAATTGTTTAAGTACCTTGCATGCACATCTGCAGCTTTGTTTCATCGTTGTCGGTAGAGTGTGTTTTTGAAGAGTCGTCGCTCATTTGACTGTGCCAGTTACTGCGACACCGAGAGTTAAAAACATCCAATAACTGACTAAAAAGCATAGCTGCAGATGTGCACGTAAGACACTGAAACAAAATTCTGCAAAATTATTTTTCACCAAAGGTCACGGGCTCTGCACACATACGTACAAATATATAGGAAAAGTTAAGATTGTGCATCATAAATGGTAAATAAAATAGAACATATAATAAAATTAATTATTTGTAAGCGTGCCGCTTCGATGTATAAGCGTCTCTCAAATAAAGAATTCTTCTAGTGTTTGACGGATATGTTGGCAATCTTGTATACAGTTGTTTTCATGGAAACTGTAATTTAAAAAAAATTCTGCACCAATTTGTTTCAATGGCCTACGTTCACACCGTCTGCCGCTCTACTTCGTGGCCAGTGATTGGATATGTTAACTCGCATCGTATTAGGGTTATATCCGCAAATGACAGACGTGTGGTGTCGCAGTAACCTTTTTATGATTGGCACAGTCGAATAAGCGACGCCTCTTCACAAAGGCACGCTGCCAATAATCGCAAAGCAGAGCTGCATATATGCACGTAAATCACTGGAACAAAGTGGGGTAAAAATATCTACGTGAAAACTACCGGCCTGTAACTATCACCATTGTGTGTACAGACAGAAAACTGTTTTTACAGTTTAGGAACTTTCTTTTTACAGTGTACTCAGTACACTTCGACTCTAGTAGTGTATAATAAGGCATGAACTCAGTTGAAGTAAGTGTGTATAGAGGAGATGCAAGCATCTTACAAGGAGTCGTTGATGAGAAACTGGCGTCAGTTGAAATCTTCGCTTTTCTGGAATTCGTACTCAAAGGCTTGTTTGGCAAATTAGTAGTACTTCATGAAGTAATGCTTATTATTCAAGCATTACGTACATTATTTCAGGAATGAATACATAAACCTCTACTTAACGAAGCAATACTGAAAGGCCAATATGCACTTCATGAAGTAACCACATAAGTATCAGGACCAACATGACACAACTGAACGTGTATTTTGTTTACAGCAGTTATCCTGTTTAATATAATATTTAGGTACATTTGACAGGCAGTTCCACTTTAAAGTATGTTTCTTTTATTTTAATGCTTGTTTAGAATTAATAATCCATAGGGACGTCAAAACGTGTTATTGTTAATGTGTTCACAGTTTTTTTTATTTGTGCAATTTGCTAACTGTGAAATAAAAAATAATATTCACTTGACTCGCCTCGTTGGAAAATACGTGTTATGAAAACGTGTATACTTGTCGAAACAATATTTTACCTAATGGCGTTACGGTTGATATTCAGCGTTGGAACGTAAATTATGGTGAAATAAAGTTCATAAATACCATCGAACGTGCTTTGCTTTCTAACTGACATCATATCGCAAACCTGGCTTTGAGGACATGTAATTTTAGTGAATGACGTGATAAAGTGTAGCCTACTGTAATTTTAATGTAGTGATCTTATGATTATCTTTCTGTCACATTCAAATTAGAAAAGCTTCCATAATATTATTACTATGCACACGTTGCGCTTGGTAGAAATGCTTGCTGTCTATAGGTACTTGTGAAAAAAAAATAGAACTTGTATTGTGACTGTGAATACATATCGAGCAGGAAGTATTTGAAGTATACTTCACGAAGCATTGCTTGAAGCGGTCACAATAAGCAATACTTATTGCTGGTACTATGAATGCATACCCACACATAAGTATTATTATAAGTAGTTCTTGTTTAAAGCATTGCTAATATCACCGCTATGTATTCCATCCTTAGAGGTGAAAAGACAAGTGGTAAGCGTGCAAGAGTCGGCTTTATTAGAGTCCACGAGCTTTCAGGCCCTGATCGCGCTTGTAGTGTTCCGATTTGAACAAAATTCGCAGCGGTAACGTCATTATATTGTTACAAAAATTTGCAGCCAGAATGCCTAGCTATACCTTTACTATTGTATTGTTTAAATTTTTCTCTCGGAGAATGTACACAAAATTAGTATGAATTCGTTGAATTCATTAAATATTTTTCGTTATTCATTGACATATAAGTAATAAATCCATTTTATATAAACATACACACACACATTTTGCACGTTCCCTGTTAATTTTATAAGCACGTACATTTATTAGTTTCTTAGTAAACAAAACATGCGAATGAATGTTTTTAGGATTTATTCAAACTGACGAACTGCGCTTTAGTGCCGGCGTGTATAGACATTACTGTGTACACGAGAAATATGTTCCAAACAAAATTATGCAAATAAATAAGCGTAACAGCTTTAACATTACAACTGATTTAATAGTACCTAGTAAAGATTTTTTCTCGTTTTACGAAGGCCTATTTGGGAACTAGCTGCCGAATAATTCTTCGTAACATTAAGTAAAATCCACACTGCTCGCCCCGCCTCAAGCAGGGTCGTCATGCATGAGGGAAGACTTGAGTGAAGGTAACGTCGGCTGTTCTGCACGATGAATAAGCCTGTCGCCTCGCCGTCTAGAAAGTAGTATGGGGGTGAGATGAGATGGGGGTGGCGTGGCGACTGAATGCGAGAGGGGAAACCCTTCGGCAAATGGCATCGTCGGCAACGTTTCCCACATACGAAAATTGGAACATTTCCGCCAAGAATCGAACCCGGTTGGTTCACTGTAAAACCGTGGCAAATTTTAACACCGCGATTCACGTAATAATCTTGAAGAAAATAATAGCGATAGTGACGAGTTCAGCTTCATTTCACAAGACTGTGTAAAGTTAAAATGTTTTATGTAGGGACCAGGAAGCTACCGTTTGCTATCAATTTTCGTCGAACAGAAATTATAAAACAGAGCAAATTTTGAGTTTTGGTGGTCCTACATGGAAATGGTGTGTATACTGCTTATGTTCACAAGAGTGTGGTTATATAACCAAAATTATATTCTCTCTCGCTGATATATATATATATATATATATATATATATATATATATATATATATATATATATTAAATGTGTACCTTTAAAATATTGACAATTTTATTATATGTAACAAGTGTTTGTTAATTTTTAACTTGCTATACCTCCCATACAATGACTGTATAGCTTGGAAATGACATTATTTTATTATGAAGTAAAGCTATTTACTAGAAATGTTTTATGGCTATTTGTTACACGTTTTTATTTAAAGTATTATAACAATTTTTTTTTTGCTACCAGAAAACCACCTGCAGTGTTTCGACCGTCAGATATAAAATCTAGGCAAATCTGGAAAAATAACAGAGCGGGCGCTATCTTGGATTTCAGCTTTTCTACAAAAATTTCAAGTGGCAGCAGATATTTTTTGAATTCAAACTGTTCAAATTCTCTAAAAAATAATATATAAAAAAGTTGTTTCCTCAAATGTTACACGAAATGCTTCTTGCAACTCTGATAACAGAAAATTTGACTAGTCTTATGAGGATTGTTTCATGTGAATATAATTTGTTCATAAACCCGTTTCCGGAGATACGGTGTTTACGCAGTCGAGGCCCCGAAAGGAGAAAAATTACCCGTTGGCACACCTGTAGAATGAGCGACGACACATACGTGAAGTAGCATTCAGTACTTTAAGTTGTGTACACATGGTACCGCATCAGCAACGTGATTTACAACGGTTACTTTATGATCACACATTCATGACCCATGACCAGAAACGCTTTCTGTAAATATATAATCTCCGAATTGGAGAGGAGAATGAAGTTCGGTTCATAACAGAGAGGAAATACATTATAAAATAACACGTCGAATAAGTCAGATACATTTAATTATGTTTACAGAACCTTAAATTTCGCCGGTTCAATGACCTGCCGGCTGGACTCCACAGTACTGTGTACACTCTGTCGTCAACAGAGGCGGATCCAGCTGTAGGTTTTTTTTTTAAGGGGAGGGCATTCCTAAAAGTAATTTGTAGTATCTTACAGATAAATTATACATAAAAAGTCAAAAAGAGGGGACCGGGCGCCCTGCTCCCCCCTCCTCAGCCCCTTTAGGTTCAGCCTAATCTTCAGCTGCTTGTTCGTTGGCTGTTGCTCCAGTGAACAGTCAGTTGTACATCGGGCAAGATAGCGCAGCAGTGAGTGTTAATGCAGATCTGCTATTGTTCCTCACTCATCAAGGAAGTGTTTCATTAACAGCTACCCAATCACGAAAGTAATTAACGTATTCTCAGACGAATCCGCGAAATTTCCGGGTCTCTACTGTAATTGTGTAGCAGACATCGCAATTTTTCTTTCAAGAGCAGCGGTGCATAACAACTGCGTTTTCGGACGTACACTGAAAGAAAAATTCTGTAGGAAGTCTTCCCTGCTAAATTATTTTGTAGTAACCAAATAAGGATTTGATAGTGGCCACATTAGGTTGGTGGTGACAGCAAAACGTTTTTGTGGTGACCACAAAATAAATTTTACTGGGTAAATACCCACAAAATATTTATAGCTGCCAGAAGATATTTCTTTGTGTATAGGTTTATGAACAATGTATGTTCACGAAGTACCCGTCTACGGCGTGTGAGCCCTGTAGTAACTATTTATTTATACTGAGTGTACTTACTGAAGTATATGTGACAGAGACGAAAGTAAACAAAATCGTAGTATAAATCGCACGCCAAGAATGAACCTCATCTCATCGATCGACGCACCCAAAGATATTTATTGGAAGGCGAGATAAGAACTGCCCCCTCCCCCGGCCATCAAGGCACTCTCTACAGGGTGGAATATCGCGTCCCTCTGCCAAGGGGGTTGTTTCACGGCACCATGGCTAACTTAATGAAGCCCTTTGATTGGCTGAGTTTATCGGGCGCGGCCACATTCGCGGTCCCCTGTTGACTGTGCCATTTTCCCGCGTTGCTCAGCCGTGCACCCCCCACTCCTCTGTGCTTGAATGACGCCGCGCATACGTGTGCTAGTCGTACTGAGCTGGGAAATTGCTTACCTAATCTCCAGTCCGTCGATACTGAGCCGGAAGGGCTCAGTGGTGCCTTGTTTGCGCTGAGAAAGAGGTTTTGCTGTAGAAAACAGAAATTGTTTGGCGCACAAAGCTCATTGTGTGAAGGAAACTAAAAACTGGTTTTCTGAAACATTGTTTTGTTATTCTTAATTCTCCGTCCCGAAGGTAAGATCTAGTCGGCGCAACTAAATACACGGATTAAAATGATTAAAGGCGCGGTTAACCTCATTTTTCAACGTCTTTATTTATTTTTATAATTGCACAAGAAATTTTTTTCTTATTTTAGACATAAATTGTGATTAAATCTTCCTCTTAGGACATTTTTGTATCTCTCATAGTTTTTGCGTAATGAGTCGTAAACGTCAATATTTGCACAACGGTTTTAAGTACGCCATTAAAACCAACTGACATACCAAACCGACAAAATTCACAGTGTTAATCAATGTTGTAGGCTATGGTTTGACATATATAAAACAAAAAATATTTCACTTTTGTATTTAATAAAAAAGGCTGAATTTTGATATGAAAACTTAAAAAACATCAACAATTTTTTATAAATACAAAAAAAAATTTTTTTTTTTTTTGTTTTCATATATGTCAAATCATAGCCTACAACATTATTATATAGTGTGAAATTTTTCAGTTTGGTATGTCTGTTGGTTTTAGTGGCGTACTTAAAACCGTTAAGTCCAAATATTGACGTTTACGACTCATTACGCAAAAACTATGAGAGATACAAAAATGTCTTAAGAGGAAGATTTAATCACAATTTATGTATAAAATAAGAAAAAAATATCCTGTACAAATATAAAAAAAGACGTTGAAAAAAGAGCTGAACCGCGCACTTTAAGGATCTGTAGAAATTAATTGTGGGATAAGACAAAACCAGCCAGGGAATCAGACACGGTGTGAAACCTGAAACCAACTGAGCACCTCTGTGATCAGTTAGGCCGTTTCACTGAAGTCAGTTCTTATGACAGCGGTGACGTACTTGCCCACTAGTAGATCGTTGATAATTTTATTGAGTCCATGCCACGCATGATTGGTCGTTCGGGGAGACCATACACCTATACGTATTCGTGTTTGTTTTTATGCTTTCCTACTGATTCTGTATCCCATTCCTTTTCATTAAAGAACGTATTTGTCTTCGGCCGTTTAAAGTTTATTAGAAAACTGTTCAACTTGTGTGAGTGATGTCTACTTAGTAGAGGCACAATTATTTCGCAGCTCAGCTCAGACTTCCCAGTCCTGTTCATGCAGAGTTAGAGACTGCTGATTTTCGCGAAAAGAGTTTCGCCCTACTTTGTTTCAGTGCATTACGTACACGCCTGCAGTTCTGCTTCGTGGTTAATGGACAGCGTGCCTTTATAAGAGACTACTCTCATTTCACTGAGCCAATCACAGCAAGGTTACTGCAGCACTACACATATGTGATTTGCGTATAGATCCCCACGACTTGCACATGTGCGAATAAGGTACTGAAACAAAGTGGGGCAAAACTCTTTTCGCGAAAATCAGCAGTCCCTAGCCATAGTAGGTTATCCTTTGGCTTATAACCGTACAAGCGGGTAGAGCGTGATATCCACTACAATGAGGGGTTTGATGCAAGAGCCAAATAAGTCCAATTTTGTGTGCTAATTAAAAATATTTATTTTATTATTTTCCCCCATTCATGTGATCATGTAACATGCATAAATCATAGAGAAATAACTTA
The DNA here is from genome assembly GCA_003012365.1 of Medauroidea extradentata. Lineage (NCBI taxonomy): Eukaryota > Metazoa > Arthropoda > Insecta > Phasmatodea > Phasmatidae > Medauroidea > Medauroidea extradentata. The sequence goes on along the minus strand of PNEQ01095254.1, from coordinate 2,637 downwards.
GTGCTATTTTAATTTAATAATTTTTCCAAAACACACTTTTTTCATCGATATTAAACTAACTTTTTCCCATTTACTCAAAAAAGTAATTTTTGGACTTAACTGGTTCTTGCAGTAAACCCCTCTTTTGCTTACTTATTACTAGGGACGGGAATTTTTTATGAAAAGTTTTTTGCCTCACTTTGTTTCAGTGCCTTACGTGCACACCTGCAGCTCAATATCATGACTATTGACAGAGTGTTTTTGTGTAGAGTCGTTATTCATTTGACTGTGCCAATCAGTATACGGATAACTGTGACAGATCACGTCTGTGATTTGTGGATTTAACGTCAAGACGCTGGGTGTTACGGCATCCAATCACTGACCACATAGCAGATATGCAGGTGCGCACGTAGGGCACTGAAACAAAGTGCTGCAAAAATCTTTTCGCGAAATTTTCCTGTCTCTACTTATTACTGTGCTTAGTCGTCAAAGATAATTCAAAACGAACCGTTGTTGTTCAGTCGCAGAAGTGACAGTGAAATACACGTTCTAGACTTTCAACCTGACCTAGAGTCAAGCCGCTGAATACTCGTATCTCCTCTGCTCAGGAACTGTCTTCAAGGAACGTTCCATGCGTGCCCATTTTAGGCCCTCCGGTAGTCATTCAAATTTAGTTTCTTGCGGCAGAAAATAGCAAATAATGTTTTTTTACTAGTGTTTTAGTAACGAAGATCTGGGGTTAGCCTTTTTTTTTTTTTTTGACAAGTTATTGACGCGTATAATACAACATTTTATTTAATATTACTTCATTTAATGATATTTCCGCCGCTCAATGTCTTATATAGGCCAGACATCGGCAATCAGATTTCACGTCAGTCTATTGACTTGCTCCTTGAGACTAGGGAGAAGGACGCGCGAAAATGTCCACTCAAGCGGTGAAGACATAGTGTCGTCACTTTGGATTTATGAATTTTTCATCCTAATTCTTGTTTCACTTTGATTTCTGAAAATTTAAATTAATTAAATCATAAAGTAAGTACTGGTAAAATTTCTGAAGTCATAAGATATTGTATGCTATGTTTTAGTGTAACAGTGTCTGAGACTGTTCAAATAAATTTGTAAATATTTTACTCTGAAAGTTTTCGGCAACACCAATTTTAAATAAACCAAGGAGTCTTACGTTATTTTGTACTATGTAGTTGGAAATTTAATAATGAAACTCAAATACTTTTTATGACTAAATATTATTAAATGTGCGATTACAACTGTCCTTCCTCACCACCGTTCAGTATCTGAGCCTCGCGGCGCGGAGTTACGTCGGGCGGCCGTTGGCTGGATGGACCAAGAGATATTTCGTGTGCTCGACGCTCCTGGGGTCGCTGGTCTGCTCTCGGGTCACGTGCGGACGCTTTGTTATAATTATGGATCGTCGCCCGTCCCATTCCCCTCCTCTTGCAACCTTTCACTTCCTCCTTCCCCCTCACTCGTGGGCCCTGTTATCCTGGCGGGCCCCACAGGAGAGGGTATAAATCCAGGGATAACTCCTGCCGCTATCTTTGTGCTTTCCCCTTCGGCCCTCTCTTCTAAACCCCCCTTCCTGGCCTGCAGACGTCATAGATTTCGAGGTGGCAGAAGTATGTAGTATTAAGACTACCAGAGCTTGCACCACATGGCCCTTCACATGCAGCGCCTGTCTGCCACATTGGAACTGTCGGGATCGGCGGACACTTACATTACCTTCGCTGCTTCGACACTTCTTTATCTCAATCTACAAAAAGTGTACTGTTTTTTTTTTTTTTTCATTTATATTTAATAAATGTAGTTCGTAACAGTTGCTGCTCGTAGTTTACAATACCGTAACTTGGTTGTGTTCCAAGGTGTGCGTTATTAGTAGAGCCAAAATTGTATGGCGATAAGATTTTTGCAACAATTTATTTCAGTGTATTATGTGCACATCTGCAGCTCTGCTTCGTGGTCAGTGATTGGATGTTTGAGCTCTCACGCGTCTTAGGGTTCTACCCACTAACCACAGACGTGTCGTGTCGCAGTAACCTTGTTATGATTGACACAATGAAGTGAGAGACGTTTATTGGCTAAGACACGCGGCCAATAGTCACGAATAGAACCAGTGATTTTTGGTGACAAGAATTCTGCAACAATTTGTTTCAATGCCTTATGTGAACACCTGTTTCTCTGCTTCATGGTCAGTGATTGGAAGTTTTTAACTTTCGGCGTCTCGGGGTTCTACCCGCATATCACGGACGTGTGGTGTCGCGGTAACATTATTCTAGTTGGTACAGTCAAATGAGCCACGCCTCTGCCCAATTGTATTCTGCCAATAACCGCGGGCCAGAGTTGCAGGTGTGCACGTAAGGCATTGGAGCAGGTTGTTGCAGAATTCTTTTCACCAAAAATCACCGGCTTTAGCCATGAAGCAAACCTGTGGAAGTACATATAAATAGGGCCACGATTTTGTCGCGAAAAGATTTTTGCCCCACTTTGTTTCAGTGACTCACGTGCACATCGGCAGTTCTGTTTCAAGGTTATTGGCAGCGTGTCTATGTTCAGACACGTTTCTCATTTTACTGCACCAATCAGAATAAGATTATTGTGAGTCTGTACGTCTATAATTTGCCAAGGCCAGTGAGAGTAAAATCA
>PNEQ01095253.1:0-61636 GCA_003012365.1 Medauroidea extradentata | reverse complement strand
AAAATAAAGTACCGGATAGGGGAGGGGAGGGGGGATAAGTTAATATATACATGTAAAAAGTGGTGGGGGGCGTCAGTGTGTCGATGGAGCTCGTCCGGGTAAGACGTGTCGGTAGTTGATTTAATTAAATAATTTTTATATAAAAAGTTTTTTATTAAATAGTTTTTTATTAAAAAGTTTTTTACTAAAAATTTTTTTATGAAAAATTTTATTTATTAAATACGTGCGGGGTTATTATGGAATGCGAAATCGAAATTTTTTCGGAAGAAACACCAAGATGGCGGCCGGAAACAAGATGGCGTCAGGAATCAAGATGGTGGAAATATTTTTTTCGAAATTTTTTGAAATTTTGAAATTTTTTGGAAAATTTTGAATTTTTGAAATTTTTTTGAAATTTTCGAAATTTTGGAAAATTTTGGTAATTTGACACTCAAGGTCAGGGTCAAGGTTAAGGGTCAAGGTCATCCAACATGGCGGCCGGGGACGTGACGTCACAACATGGCGGACAAATCCACACTCGGCTGAAATCCACCCACCGGCTCCATGTGCCAGAACCGGCTAAATCTTACTACTCGAGCCCAGTCGGGGATTGAACCTGGATCGCCCTGAGGGAAGCGAATGATCTGATCACTCGGCCGACACCGCCCCTTGGACAAGTAAATGCATTGTAAGTTTGCGGACTGCCTAGGTCGTAATTGAGACAAATGATTCGTGTTTGGCAGATGGAACAAGTGACAGTGTGCGGAATACCACTATCCCATAAAGAACGAGGACATGCTACTTGACAGGGCTCACATTCGCAGGAGGCAACAAGGTTGTAATATTGTCACAATGTCGCCGAGTGCAAATAATACAACTGTGGACGCGATAACGATGTTTAAAAACCTGTTAGAAACTTGGCGTTTTTACATATTTTCTGCTGAAACACTAATGCGATTCGTCTTTCAGACTTCCGATACATTTCATTTGCCGAGGGCTTTCTTGTGTAATGAAATGTGATATAATTGTCAAGTAATGCAGTTTTACTGAAGGCCTCGTGAAAAATATTTGCTCTGGGTTTTAGAAATTTACAAACCTATTGCTAACGTATTAAGAAAACCTTCACAGAAGTTTAAAAATTAGTTTAAAACTTCTGTGTGAGTAAATTTACAAATTAATTTTCTGTCTATTAGCGTTTAGTGTATCGTTATTCGTAATGACAACTACGCACTCATGGGCTAACAAATATTCCATTCATTTTCAGTTAAAAAGAAAGCTAAAATTTACGCTATCAACCAAGCGAGATGGTGCCAAGTTAACACATAAGACTCGCGTTCGGCAGGACACATGTTCTATTCCTAGCTCGGTGCATCATTATTTAGGTTATCCATAACTTCCCGAAATTGCTCTAGGCATACTGTTATGAGCCATCCCTGGGTCAAACATATGTTATGAACGACCAATGAGTCTAAGGGCGAACCATGGCTGCTGCGGGAGCGTCGGTTGTTGCGGCAACGACAAGGTTCGGAGAACCTGTACCTCTACACGTCGTCGGGCAGAGGAGACTTGATGGTGAGCGACGTGGCCGTGGTGCCGACATCCAGAGAGGGGTGCTAGGTGCTCGAGGGGCTCGAAGCGCCACTGGGGACATCTGTTTCGTGGTCGTATTCCGAGCTGAACAAATATAGTGGTACGTCACCACTTCACCCTTCGGGTTTCCTCTCTTGCACTCTCTCAGACCAAACAGGATTATTATACTTAAGACCAAAACAGTGGAGTAGTGGATTCCTTTAGCCAGTGGGGCCTGCTATAGGTTGTTGTAAAATAGTAATTGTTTAGTGCTCTGTATATATATTGACTATTGGTTGGAATAAGTGTATGTGGTTCGTAGAGGTTACCTACCATACTTGAGTTGCAACCGACTCCTAACGATGTGACTGAATAAATGTCAATTTATTTGAGTTCAAGTCACAACAATATGCTGGAATCATTCCTTGAAAAAGGCCAAGGCCACTTTCCCCCCTAATTCTATTCATTTCGTAATCTCATGTATTACCATTCATAATGACCTTGCTGTTGACGAGATGTGAAGTTCACCTAACTTACCTCTACTGTGATCTAGTCCGTAGAGTTTGACATACATATTACTTGTAAATACATCCACTACTCATTCAAACGACACTACGAGGAAATTTAAAATCTGAAACTGACCTGACAATTTAAAAAATACTTCACCATACTGAGTCAGTTCAGTGAAATGCACGGTAAAAGAGGGATTGCTGCCATTATAAACGATACATTGTAATATGGTGTTAACTTCAGTCGTATCATTGACTATGCAAAAGTCCTTCAGTACTGGCCAGACGCACTCTATCGCTGCATTTCTTGACAGTTTTCTAAACGTCCTATGAATTTGGTTTGTTAAATAAGGGTATGTATGACCTATAGCTATTTATTTTCTTAAAAGATCAACTGTTACATGCTAGAAATTTCCAATTACAACTAAGATACACAAACCAAGTTCTTGGAAGTAAATATATTTTCACAGTTGTTACAGAGCAGACGAATTACTTGAAAGGCGAGATGTTTTCCATTAAGGACGTTTACGTTTAGATGAATTTCAGTTACAAGGTTGTGGGACTTATTACGACTAAGGAGCTTAGCTAGAAATATTATCTCGGCTCTCTGATGGATTGAAAGCTTAATTCTCAGATGCATCTCTTCCACTCTCAGGAAAAAAAAATATATCTTTCCGTCCATCATAGTCTTCGCTCTACTTATCACCTAAGCATGTTAGAAGAAATATTCGTATTATGTTCCTAAATTCTTTAAATTAAATATATATTTAATACCAGCGATAATTGCTTAAATACTTACAAGTAACGAAGTTAGCAGAAGTATTTTTAATTCAGAAGTGTAAATTTTCTGATTAACCCTAGCGACATTACCTTACTCATGGTGGACAGGCGCGCATGAATATCACTAGGAGATAGCACTTTAGGTATGTCTTCGACCTAATGTTTTGGCACCTTTCTATGTACCTAACTCATTTTTGTCGAAAATGGTACTTAGCCCCTTTTGAATGTTAAGTCCTCAATTTATGTATTGATAATATGCGTAGATTTTTGACACATAATGACTCATTGGTTTTAAGATAGTATATTTAATTTCACTTTCCAAAAATTTTGTTCAGATTAAAAATGCACAGGATAATTAGCGAAAACTTATACAAGTCTAAATATTTATTATAAAGTTTCATAAAAAGTATTTAACTGTTTATAGCATGTTTCGTTGACAATTATAGCTGTGCGTACCTAAGGATCCTAGCTAAATATCAAGAAAGTCAGAAGAAATCATCTTTAACTGTTTATAATTTTCTTTCTCTACAAACTCTATCCAAACGTAACTATAATCAACCCACACAAATTGTATTTGTAACTGCAACCGACACATCACGTATGTGCACACGAAGGCCGACTTTATTAATTTTATCTTAAACTGGTGCGTAGTTTGAGCTGTAATACAAGTTCACATTTCCTCCGAAATCCCACGACAGATATGAAAAAATGTTTTCAAAAAATACAACATGTTCTACTTTCTGATTCTTTTGTTTCCATAGTGTGCTGTTATACATAGAGTTATACACTGCTACTAGTGGGCAATTTAAATTTCTTCACTGTGTCGCTTATCTTACAATCAGTTTCATTTCACTTATGTAAAAAGTAATGAGCATTAAGTTGCTCAGCAGTGAACTTACTTTTGAAATCCTAAACCGTTACAATGCGGCGAAAGGAAGGTAGACTTATTTTTCTGTGACCTCATTCTCCGAAAGAAGGCTTGCGTTTATGCACGCGCAGGCAGTTGGAAATGTGACACACAGTGGTTTTAGTACCGCCGGGGAGTTTGGTGGTCGAATCAAGGGTTCTGAGGATATCCGAGGAGTTAGGGGGGGGGGAGAATTTTGAAGTGTGGGCAAGGCTGTCCGCTGCTCTCTCTGTACACAACTGACGAAGCATAAAAGTTGTGGGGTGGGGGTGAGGAAAGCTGAGATTGCCACAGTTTTTTTCCTCCCCTTCGCTTTCGTTTACTACTGCTACACAGTACTTCAATTGCTTGGGTTGGGAAGTAGGTGTGTGTGTGAGTGCGTGTTTGGAGAGGGGAGGTGGCAGAAATATGTGGTGGTGTGAATACAGTAGCGAGGCTGCGATCGGAGCCCAGTTTTACGGCGGTGTCGTAGATAGCGGTGCGGAGGAATTGTTGAACGAAGCGAGCGCCTGTCTCTTTCGCGCCGTAAAAGTGGTCCGCATTTGGAATAGCTGATGAGGAGTCGTTCCACAAGCTTGGCACTTCGTTCGAGGGCGGGCGGTCATTCCCGTCTCGCTAAGTTTTGCATGAGGATAGTCGCCTGACTGTAACAATGTTTTGTAACTCAAATGAGCCTGATCATACCCGAACCACCAGTGGCTTATAAAATGTAATATAAAATAAAAAACACTTAATAATAATAACATACCAAATTTTTGCGCATAATTTGTTACTGTAAAATAATTAAAAGCGAAATAACCTATTAAAACCAGTAAGGCCTTGTTTATAAACTACGTAACAATGCAAGAACGCAAGACGCAAAAAAAATTGAACTTGCAAAATAGATATATACCAGTTTATAAAATACGCAAGAAACGCAAGTATGCAAGACTGTTACGCAAGAGTTCACCAACTTCCTACTTCTTGCGTCAGTTTTTTCGGCGAAAACATTTTAAACTAGTCGCAATTGTCTTTAGAAGGCTGTGATTCCGTCATTTCGTAACATGTATTTGCGATGTTTAGAAAACGCGTCTTCAAATACACGGTGCTAATATTTATTTCGTTACTATTTCAAAATACCGCAACAACATAATATTTAGAAAACAGATACGAGTGACAAAACAATTATGGGAAAATACAAAGAGAAATTTCCTGTTGCCTCTTCGAAATTTAAAGAGGTAGTGTTGGTTACGTCGTATCGCTTGCTTTTTTTAAAAACGACTTAAATTTTGTTGCGTGATTTAGGAAATTCGTTTCTAGGGTTCTTGCGTCGTTTATAAACCTGGCCTAAGAAGTTGACATGATCACTTTAAATACGTTAGTTGTTAGTTATCAAGTTCAGAAGATCGTAGCTCGTTTCATTGAGAGATTTTATACAACTGAACAAATTCAACAGTAGCTGTTTTTAAATTGTACTCTCCCGAGCCGTTGTTGTCGCAGTTGCTAGAGATCTCGCCTCCAACCAACGCGTCCCGGGTTCTATTCCCCGTATTTTCACACGTGGGAGTCGTGCCGGACGATGCCGCTGGTCGGCAGGTTTTCTCGGGGATCTCCCATTTTCCCGCCCCTTCATTCTGGCGCTGCTCCATACTCACATCATGTCAGCCCTCAATAGCGTTAAACGTCTAATTGCAAAGTGCTGACAAAAATCTCTTCACGCACTGAAATGTATTCGCAAGATGAACTGCAGTGGAAATTTTTTATGGAAATTGCTATAGTTACCCCAGTGCGTGTATTTGTAAGAATTTCAAACCTCAGACACCAGCTAAGCTCCGTAGAGAAGAGGATTAAAACATCACACATATAAAATTAACTTATATATGAAATTCCTATGAATCTAGGCGAATGTAATGTGCAAGAATGAAATAGACGGAATGTTCTAGATTAATGAAACAAAGTGTTTCTTTAAGTGGCTCGTGAGTACGTTGTTGTAGATGAGAAAATATCAGCAGTAATAGTAAAACGAAATCAAAGAAAACTACGTAAGACTTCACCACAAACTTTCCACAAATAAAACAACAGAGGAATCGCTTGAAGTCCCGTTCAAAAACGCTATCTTCGAAAACCCTGCACGCCAGTTTAGTTCTCCGATCCTAGAGGCGATGAGGTGTTTGACGGACGTGCTGTATTCGAATTATAGCCATCCCTGTTTCCGTGGTTCAAATGTAAAAAAAAAGCCAAGGTCTACCAAATCTTAAAGCCATCTATCACTGGAGCACTTTAAGTAAAGTCACGATGCAAACGTGGCGTTTATGAACGTTAAGAAAACGTTTCTTGCGCCCATTGTACAAATAATTTAACTGTCGGGAAAATATTTCCGTCCCTAAACAGTTTAGTTTATAATATTACATGTGACAAAAGACGGAATTTGGTGGCGACTTCATGACAACATTTTGAAATCCGAGTTACTCTATTAATTATTAAAATGTTTTTCGTACCTGCTCTGACAACACGACACGTGCATAATCCCAGAGGATTGAATTATTAATACAATACCAACAGGTGGACTGCCAGTTTTTTGTGTGTTTGTTTACAGCGTTGTGCTTTTTCATAATTATTAATGAGTTGTCTAAGTTTTCGTCGAAGAGTTTTGATTAAAATTAATGTTTTCAAATTCATCGGATCCAACTAGAGAATATCACACTGCTTTATTAGATCCGTGTAGAAATATTTGCTGAAAAGATATACACTTTAAATTAGGTTCATCTCAGATTCTTCTTCTTGAACTAAAATAATCAATATTAAAATTAATTAATAGTCTATTACCTGATAAGAAGCTTTGTCATAACTGAAGAATCCTTGATAAAACATCAGCAACGAAGAATTCCTGAAAGAAGGTTTCTGATCTGAATTATATAATCGTACAGTCAATACTTTTTGCAGTGAAAAACTGTTCCATAATGTAAATAACTGGTATTTCTCTTTCTATCATTTACATTATATTCAAATTTGAAATATTGGAATTTGTGTTGTTTTTTTTAACTATTCCTACAATGGTGGCAAGTTTACAAACTAAAGAAGTATTTTTGAACATACGCCATTGCAGCACAAACAACAAGAGAAAACATAAAGTAAAGTAAACCACCAAAAGAACTTGTTTGCAACTGGTAAACGCTTAAAGCATAGATAACAACTAGAGAGCTAATTGCCTATCCCTCTCCATGCTGTGAAGTGATTCCTAGATCTAATCAGCTGTTGATGGGCACCGAGTGAAAATAGTTTCTTATTTATTACTATATAGCGGTGAGCATATTGCATTTAAATATCACTCACATTTAAAGCAGCATATGCAGAATGATTCGCTGTCGCATATTGCCAGTATCCATCAATTCTCGTTAATTTTCGTGTAAAATAAGAGTTTGTTTACATGTTCTGTTTACATTGTCTTGGCGTTTTCGTTTTCCAGTAATTTAAAGAATGATTAAAAATGAATCTGTTGTTAATTGATTATAAAAGATACAGTAGTCTATAAATCTCATTTGTCAAGGTCTTTACAAATAGATGTCACAACATTAATTATTTTGTAGTGGTTTTCGTATATTTTGCCTATCGCTCGATGTCGGTTTCACAACAAAGGCACCAAACAACCTATAGTTATCCATGCTGTAAGGGTAAAAGTATATAAAAATACCGTAGAGGTAATATATATTTACTCTAAGAAAAATACCGTAAAGAATTCAGACAGTGAGATATAATAAACCAAAGAAGAAGAATCAAAAGAAACGAACACGCGACACCTAATTCTAGGTGTTTAGGTGTTTACCTTCAAGGGTAGTAAGTAACCTCTGGTTGATGTCACGTGTGCTGCCATCCAGAAAATAAATTTACAGAACACAAATGTTTTTGTGTTGCCCTTCGCAATAAACTACTATAATCACGCACGAAACATATATGACAAATAACATTATAATATTTATACAAAAATTTGATGCTGTCGTACATTTAACAACACGTAACCAGACGGTTTCTGTTTTCCCCTTTTTCTGTAGAATGAAATATAAATCTGCCAGCGTACAAAAGTGTTTTTTGATGTTTCCTTCGAGCGATCTCTAATACGCCATTCTCTGGTTCGTTCGCACTGCTTGCTTTGTTCGTTTTATCTTGCAGGTGATCCGCTGAAACGGATTTGCGCCGTTACGGTTCATGTTTCCAGAAGTCTGAGCGTACGTATAATATGAAACGTGCCTTACCTTAAAAAAAAAATACAGGACTTTTTATTTTTTTTTCTTTCTTCCGCATTTTATTTGTTTATTTATTTATTTTTTTTAGAGGAAATACAATTTTCTTAAAGAGAGACACAAAGAAATTCTGTTAGTTTTATATACCTGGCTGTTTCTAGCCAATAAAATCCTTTTCTAAGTCGCTAGAGCTTGCGTATTGTAATTAGTGCAGGTACAAAAGTCTGCAAGAAACATGATGATATATTAAGATTAGTTAGGTTTTCTCAATATCTGTAACTGTTGCTGTACTGGTCCAGATTGCTTAAATAATGTTTTTCATAGAAACGATGGTATGGTAATATCATCACATCTTGTCATCTGCTTCCTATGTTTTGATAACAGCGTGTTAAAGGATTTGTCATACATTGGCTAATTGTTTATACTAGTAACTCTGAAGCCTCACGTAATCACTTGTAAAGAAGAGATGTTTGCCTTTAGAACTGTCATATCTGAGCAAGAATAATGCCCGAGTCATTAAACCACAGCCAGATCTCAATGTAATTCTCGTATCCGGACAACTGGCCCCTTTGATGAAAAACGGAATGTAATTAAATTACGTACTTAAATATTAAATTTAAGACACAGGATGATTATTTTAGTATATTTGAGTATAAATGCGTTATTTGTTAATTAAAAACCAGCTTAATTGGTGAAAATAGCAGACGACGTGTTATCGGCCGAAAACGACATTTGATTGGCCAGCGTCACAAGCCAGTTCTACACAGTAAAATAAAAAATGTTGTACATTTACAAGGAAAATCTTGTAAACTAATATCAGAATATTATCAGTCAGGTAATAAAAGTAAGTTGTCAGAAACCTTTCAAGTGGTTACAAATATTGACAACACCTTCGGGAACTATTAAAATAAATTGTAATGAGCAAATTTTTCGGTTTGAAACAAAATAAATAAACCTAGGAAATCTGCCCAATTTTACAAAACATTTCGTACATTTCCAAAAAAAAATTTGAAAACCAGTTTCCAAAAAAATTTTTTGTAATACTGCAAAAATTGTTGCAAAATGAACCAGAAATTATCTGCAGGTCTAAATATACGAATTTTGTGTATGTACCTACAGAAATGTTTGTAAATGTACAAAGAAATTTGTAAAAGTAAAAGTTTGTATAAATGTTACATAAAAGTTTTGTAGTGTTACAAAAAACTGGTTACCAAAATACCTTTATGTAAAAATACAATTTTTTTTACTGTGTAGACTATCATTAATACTGTTTGCCCTGCTTTACCGTGTAATAGACTATTTTATAAGTAAAGATGGCTGTAGCTGATGGACATGTTTATTTATTTATTTATCCACCAATAGATCCCACTGAAAGCATGTTGCTTAAGGGATGTAGGCTTTGTGAATTCATTACACTTTATGTAAGTATAACAATGTTAAGGCAATGACACACAGTAATACAATAACTTACAAGAAAAAAAGTAAGTATACAAACATTCTATATAGAGTACAGTTTTAGATAAAATTATATACAAAAATTACTCAATAAATAACAAATAAGTGTTAGCTGTGAGCTGATCATAATACAACTTAGTTGGTGTTGGATCACAACTGCATTAAGAGTCCTGCATTTCAGTGCCTAAGTATATATTTCTATTAGCTATGTACTTCCTAAGTTCTATTTTAAACTGCATATCATTTTTGATTAGCATGATATTTTTAGGTAGCTTATTATAGAGAGTTATACCCTTATGTTGTACTTCTTTTGAGAATTCTGTTGTAATATGTCATTTAGGTTTAAATTTTTGACAGTTTCTAGGTTTGTAAGTGGTCGAGTTTTCCATTTCTATAAAGTTATTTATGTTATGCTTAGTGAGTAGCAATATTCTAAAAATATATTCTCCATTGAAAGGAAGAATATTCAAGTCGGTGAATGAAGGTTTACATATTGCATTAGGTTTCGCGTTACATATAAATCGAATAGCTTTCTTCTGAAGTCTGATGATTTTATATTATGACTACTGTTATCCCTAATTTACATGCCATACATCATAATAGAATGAAAAAGTGCAAAGTATACAGTGCGTAGAGAGTTTTTATCTAATGTATTACTAACGATTCTAAGTGCATAACATGAGTTACTTAGTTTGTTTACTGTTAATTTTATATGTTCTTTCCATTTAAGATTTCTGTCAACTATTACACCTAGGAATTTTGTAGATTCTGTTTGGTTAGTTATCTGATTTTCAAATTGTGTTAGCATGAGTTCATTATTATTCTTGTTACCAAAATGTATGAACAGAGTTTTATTTATATTAAGTTTTAGATAGTTGGCCTTGAACCATTTATTCAAATTTGTAAACTGGTATTCCGTTCTCTCTTTAAGTTTCTGCTTAGTTTCTGCAGTTATAATTAAGTTAGTGCCATCAGCAAAATATACTAGATTTCCATTTCATATTTGTACAGGAAGGTCATTGACATATATTAAAAATAGCAAAGGTCACAATATACTTCCTTGTGGTACATAACTTTTTATATAACCTCATTCAGAATAAGTTTCAATATTATTTTGTTTTAGAAAAACTTTCTCTTTACGTAACTGTAGGTAAGAACTGAATAATTGCAGTTATTTTCCCCTTAAACCATTGTGCTCTAATTTATTCAGGAATATCTTATGATTTACAAGGTCGAATGCTTTCGACAAGTCACAGATTACTCCATATACACGTAAGCCGGAGTCCAAATTATTAAGGATTGTTTTCAGAAGTTGATACATAGCTAAAGTCGTTGATTTTTATTTCTGAAATCCAAATTGCTCATAACGCAAAACATTATTCTTGTCAAGGAAAGTCATTAATCTTGCATACATGATTTTTTCCAGTATTTTAGATATTATCAGGAGGAGACTTATTGGCCTATAGTTATCTGCTATTGTTGCATCTTCTTTTTTATGTAAGGGTATCAATTTTGCTATCTTCATTCTATTAGGAAATGTACCTTCACCTATTGAAACATTAATAATGTGTGACAACAGTTTAGAAATTTGTTTTACACACTTATTGATTAGAGAGGATGACAAGTTAAAAAAGTCAGTTTAATTTTTATTACTAAGTGGTGGGATAGTTCTTTCTACCTCTTTTTCCGTGACTGGATGCATTTTAAAGTATATATTGATTATTTTTATTTTATTCATTAGAGTCTCGGAAGTTTGGACATCTTTATTATTATTTTGTACCTCCGTGTTAATATTCAAGAAAAATTTATTTAAAGTAATTTGCTATTTCTGCCTGTGAGGTGATTTCTTCGTTATCAGTTTTTAGTTTTTCTATTCCCTGACATTTTATTTTAGGTCTTGTTTCTTTATTTACTATTTTCCACATTGTTTTAACTTTATTGACATTTCCATCAAGTAATGATTTAGTATTGAGCTTCTTTGCTCCTTTGTAGTAATTTAAAAGTTAATAATTTGTTTTGTAATGCTTTAGGAGAGAGTGAAGCTCTTTTAGTCTTTCACTTGAAACCCTGATACCTTTTGCTATCTAGTGACTTTTTTCTATGTATGCCCATTCTAAAATACGTTTATTCTGATATTTAACTGGAAAACAGTTACCAAAAAAATGTATAAATATGTCCGGAAATTTATTGAACTTCATATTTACGTTACTACTTTAATATCCATGTGTTATTGGACAGTGTACGGATGAAACAATTTATTTGTGTATCTCTAAATGTTCTGAAAGTTATTAGATTTGGAATTTTTAACTTAGAATATGACACTTGAAATGGAATGCCTATAATTTGGACAAGATGGTTACATAGTCATAGTTCAACATTAAGTACAATGAGGGCAGAGATATTTGATGTAACAAAAATTGAGGTGTTAGTTTTGCCTGTTGTATGTGTGTGACCACAAATCTTATTCATCAAGCTGTACTCTATATATTCAGCACTTCTAGGAGCCGGCAAAACTGTTGGTAGCATTATCAGCTGGTAGTTATATTTCATATGGTGGAAATAAAGGCCCTTACATGTGAGTAATATATCTCAAACTAAACGGTATACGAGACAGGAGAGAACCTGTGCCATAACACGTGTATATTTACATTTTAAAAAACAATTGATTTCATATGGAATCCGGCAAATGTGGGACCCGTGAAAATTGTTATTCATAAACCGCAGAATACTATTGCGTTTTTCAGTACACCAATATACAATATTATGCACTGAAATTTCGCAACCGCAGTTAGTCTAAACCCGTAAATTATTTACACACACCTAGAAGACCCAGCGTTTCAGCCCGAAGAAATGCTTCTATTGAACTTAAACAATAAAAAATTTTCTTTCGGTCAGAAAAGTGCGAGATTTGACCACTTAAGGATCCGGTAACGAAAGTATACAGCTTGAAATTTTGTTAGGCTTAACCTTTTATTTGTCAGATAAAGAAGAAAGCAAATATTTATTTTGTAGTGTATGGTTGGGATAGGGATAGGAGAGCAGAATGCTGTAATTTTACGGCAATGTTTATGTGAAGTTGTCAGTTAAATAATTCTCTTTCGGTTTAAAAAAGCTGTCGTGGATAATTCATTACTTAAGCATTCAAGTCCTTCTGCGGATTATAAAAAGTCTTATGGAACTCCGTGGACGAAGCCAAAATGAGTTCCATTTGGCTGCTACAATGCACGGAATACAAAAAAACTTCATGAAACAACGGCTTGAACAAAAACATTTTTACCAGTGTTGTCTTCAAACGGCGTTTTCGTTACACAACATATGCATATTTAAAATGTGTTTTCGAGTGCCTCAAAATGTTGAAACCGGCTTTTCCAGATTGTGTATGTACACACATATGCATAACATTGTCATTCGTAACAGAGAAATAAAGAATCGTTCGGTTAAATACGCACCGAAAATTCAACCAATCATTTATACGGTAATTGTTTAGCGTTCGACATCACTATCTGTATTGGGTTTGTTTATATATATTTTTGCTTTTCTGAAATTCCGAGATAAAATTAGAATTTTGCGATAGTGGCGGGAAATCTATTTATTTATTTACGATACAGTACAGCCGTGACAAACGAGTTGTTTCCCTATCACTGGGCTGCACCGAGCCCAAATTTTTTTATAGGCCTTTGAATTATTTTCTGGATTGATTACGACATAATTATGAAATAATAATTATATTGACGTACCCGTACGGCCGCACTAGTGAAATAGAATTTTCGCTATTATCTCAAATTTCACATCAACTACTCAGAATAAAATCGTATTAATAATAATAATAATAAATCTAATACCGCGAGTGATGCAGAACTTTACGGGTATTAGTGCATGCAAAAGAGAACAATTGTTAAATCGCACATGCTATCTTCCAGATTTGCCTCTCTAGAGGTTGCATGTCCTGATTGACAGCAAAATTGGTTGTTGCGAATTGATCGATTAGGCGTTTGTGAGGAGTTAGAAGATGACACTCTATTTCAGAACGTCCGTTTCAGAACATATTTTTGCGACATCATAAACAATGCCAGAGCGAATGAAAAAAAAATGGTTTCTTAATGAGTTAGTACCATATAGTACGATATAGGCCTACATTACGGATTTTTCTTATTATTAGTTTCCTAGAATTAAAAAATTTTTTTAGTCGAAATTTTCCACGTAAGCGTCAAATAATTGTATAGTTACTTTCTAATACCCATTAGGGAATATTTTAAATTTTATTTTTTACGTCACAGGACATTGCTCGTGTCCATTTCCTTAACTACAATAGAAAAGAACCACAGTCAAGAAAATACTCTCATTCCCTTCTTTATAGTTGCCAAGAAAATATATTCTAGTTAAATAAGTAATTTCTAAAAATTCTAAATACACATTTTGCAACTTAAATGCACAGTATCGCAACTTTAAAAATGAAACATATAACATGCATCTTTCCTATTTGTCTAATGCTACAACTATAAAATATGGTGCTCTGCGCATAACGCATAACGCATATTCATGACCAGCCCATCAGTCACGTATATTGGTTAACTTTATAGTGAATAAAAGAAAGTGATATGGTACTGCTTGCCACACTCGGCAATTGCCTCTTCGGTTATATTGCTGCGCGCCAAACTCGCATGCAGTACTTTAGTTTTACGCTTTTTTCTATGGAATTTCTAGTGGCTAACCTACCATTTTATTTACGATTAGTTTGATGTAAAATCCAACTCTCTTAAGCGTCGTGATTTCCGAATAGGGGCGATATTTTGTACTTAAAAGCAATATAAATGAAGCAGTTTTTATCAATTTTAAAGGGCCCTAAAAAAACCTATCCAGTACGTATTCTATATTTTCAAAACAATAGAAACATAGTTTCAAGTGTTTGTTATTTTTATAAAAACACGTTTTGCTAATAAGTTAAACGGTTTCGCGTAGAAAAGAATAATCGTGGTACGCAACTATTTAGAACATGAGCCACGTTCATAGTTCTCTTAAGAGTGCATGGTTGATAAATAAACTCCGAAAATATCAATTGAAATCCACGCTTTTTTCGAAGCCAATATGGATAAAATACTCAATGACAATCCTAGATAATGATATTTGCCAACTCTATGAGTAAATATTTATCCAGAATTTCTAATTCGTTACGCGTGATCTCTTGCGCCGTCGTTAAATGCACGAGGTTCCGGCGTCAGAGATTGTGCTTTAGAAGTTGGTAACACTGGAAACAATTTTGTTTAATACTTTGGCTAAAACGATTGTCTTGGAGTAATATTGTTTAATTTTCGCAAATTGGTTTCAAGAAACTTACATTTATAGATAAATGCTTTTATCGTTCAATTATGTACAACGCCCTCTTAAGGAAGTTTAAAGCTCGTTAAAATCGTCACATTAACAATGTCGTTTTTAAAGATTAACTTTGACAAATTCATGCATTACTAACATTACAGACGTGTGACAGAGAGGATCGAGTTTATATATAGCGATCCGCTGTCAGATTTTTTTATTCAGTCGCTCACATGTTCAAGGGCGCGGTATACCGCAATTTTCATCATCATTATTTTATTTTGTATTTATACCATATATTTTTTCTTATTTTAGACGCAAAATGTGACTAAATTTGGCTCTTATGAAAATTTTTTTGTCTCTCATAGTCTTCGCGTAATGGCTTTTAGTCATATTTTGCATGTTTCCGGTTTAATGACTACACTAAAACTAACTGATATATCAGACTAAAAAAAAATCACAGTAGATATACACATTGCAGGCTACAATGACATGGTTGTAAAATTTAAGAATTAAAATTATTTGTGTTTAAAAAAAATATTGAATTTTTAAAATTTTTATTTTCTGTTTTATAATTTCTTTTAAATTCAAATACTTTTTATCCTTAAATTTTATGAGCATGCCATTGTAGCCTGTAATGTCTTTATCCACTGTGAATTTTTTGAGTTTGGTATACCAGTTGGTTTTAGTATAGTCGTTAAAATGGAAACATGGAAATATGACTTTAGCAAGCCATTAAACGAAAACTATAAGAGATAAAAATTTTCATAAGAGCCAAATTTAGTCACATTTTGTGTCTAAAATAAAATAAATATCTGGTACAAATAAAAAGAATAAAAAAATGGTGTTGGAAATTGCGGTATACCGCGCCCTTAAGAGAGCGCGGTCACGCTATTGTCAGTTCTCGTCATACAACACGACACCTCGCCATGACAGCTCGTCACCTCGTAGAAGGCAGTACGCACTTGGTACTGCCAAATACAACGAGTCGACAGTTCGTATAGCTATGAACTTAGTACGGTTGTAATATGGAGGAATGCTATTATTTCCTAAAAAAAAAAAAAATTATTTTTCTATATAAAATGGTTTTCTTTTTTATTGTGCCAGAGCTGTTGCTAATTTTCGGTATTAGGTTATTTATTTCCAGCAATATTTAAAATCACAAAAATTATATTTATGCTTTTATTACTATTACCATTTAGCCGTGACATCTAATTTTAGAATTAAATATTTTATTTTAGCAAGTCCGTTGGTTTGTGTTGGGCGTATGCTGTTTTAATCTGAAATTTTTTACATTTAACATGCCGTTTTGTGTATACCATGCATGTAAAAATATCTATACGAGCAAAATGTAGTCTCTAGTAACGTGTAATAAACTGGCATTATTTCGTAGGAACATAATATTATAAATTTTACAATTCAACTGCCTTAAACTGTAATAACATAATATTTCATAAGAACGAGTCGTGGTCGCGCTCAGCTGACATTCATTCTTTTCACCAGGAATGTAGACTAGACAATCATTTAATATTAAACCCTACAATAATGACCACTGTAATTTTTGGGCTTCACTGAGAAGTTATTTAACGTCACTTACACATCGATCATGGCAGCGCAGTGGCACAGCGCTGGACTTGCATTCATTATAATTATATTTTGAGTCCCGTAATAACTATCCTGATCGAACAGTTTCACAGTTTCCAGAAATCTCACCAGTCTAGCGCTGGAAAGTTTTTTTTTTTTTACTGAATTACATAGCAGATTCCTTTCTCTGTATACTACCTGTACGAACCAATTAATCCGTATATAATGTACACACCGTCGACGAGACGTTAAGCATTACTTATTGTACCAGTATTGTTTACTTAATTGCTGCCTCTGGGGATAACTAAACGCATCTCCTCACAAGTTTTGAAGTTTTCATATATGAATATAAGAAAATGTTTTGTTTCGCAAGACTTAAATTAAAAATAATAAACCTCCGGCAACAAAACAAACTCTTAAGGGCGCCGCCTACCCGCGCGTGAGAGTCTCAAAAGCGATGGAGCAGTAAGGTCGAGCGTAGAAGTGCTCATCAAATGCCGCGTCGCCTCAACGTACCAAGCGCTGAACTTGCGTGCAAAGTTCCCGCCGAACGATTTTTACTACGGGACATTAAGCGGTGATCATATAATTTTATTGATGGAAAATCTGCAACTAAGTTCAGTGCAGGTCGCAACCTGAGTTTTACATACACCCGGTTAGTACATTTTGAAGTACGGCTGTCTGAAAAGGCCGTTTTTAGCCATGTTGGAGCGCTTGGAAACAGTGGTTTTAATGAGCGTGGCGTCATAATAATGAGGTTCCGACCTTGTCTCAAGTTTGTTTTCTTTTCGTACGTTGGCACAATGGGCGCACGTGGAATATTTTCGTAGAAAAAAACCTCTTTACGAACACACTACACCGCATTTGAAGCGTGGGATAGGCGGCCGCCTTAAAGTAAAAAAAAAAATATTAATCTCAAATTATTATTGACACTTAAACACGTCGGAAGATAGCTACGTATGCCAGATAGGTTGGAATTCAAACAGAATAGAGGGACAGCGGTGGCCGAATGGTCAGACCATTCGCCTTCCACCAAGGCGTTCCGGGTTCGATACGCGGCGGGGTCGGTCCCCGGATTTTCGCATGTGAGAATCGTGCCGGACGACGCCGTTGTTCGGCGGGTTTTCTCGGGGATCTCCTGTTTGCCCCGCTCCCTCATTCTAGCTCTACTCCATACCTATGTCATCCCTCACCAGCGCTGAACACCTCGATGTTAAGCGATGGCCATAACCTCTCACTCACTCACTCTAACAGAAGAGAGCAAAACAGCAACACCAAATCCATGTAATGACATACCTATCCATAAACGTACATAATATACATGTGGACTAATTTAATTTACAGGCTTATTTTTTCAGTAGTCGCTCATGTATACACAACATCTGTACGATTTATTTTAGTTACTTTTTCTGTTTCCAGTTTCCATATTTAGGTTCCTGTTTTATTTACTTGGCGGTACCCTGAAGCATACCAAGATCAATAAAATCAGAAATAATTGTGTTTGACTTTTTAAGAGATACTTTATTTGTCAGGGGTGTATTCAAAATTTAAATTTAAGGGCTTGTTGTGTCTTTTAAGACTTGAATATTTGTACATTTATTGTGGATTTTAAATTGTACGCAACACTTCCTATTTTTATATAGTTGAAAGAGGACCGATGTACTTGCAGCAAATAGGAAAATTCAGTTTCCAAAATGGCATCAATAAATCAAACAATCTAACAAGGACATTGAAAACACTTAACCGGCATGTGCTCGGTAAACTTCAGTCGCGCAAACCTAGCACGCGCGAGGGGAAAAAATAGTATGATGGAAGCGGGCCTGATCTCTGTTCAGTTGTGATCCAGACAGGTCGAGTCGGACAGAAGGTTAATCAATTTATCCTCGTGGAGCTGGGGCGAAACAACCCTCTCCCCGCGCGGCCAACGCCCCCTTCAACCACTCTCTAAACGCCAACTGAACGTCACTTGTCAAAACGTCACGTGATTAACTCGATTACGGCAAGGGCGGACAAGCGGCCCTGGGCAACGGTTGGTAGTTAGGCGGGGGTGGTCTCGGGCGGAGAACCACAATCGCAAACAAGCCTGCTCTTTCGCGCGCTACAGTAAACAAGTGTGGGAGTTGAGTGATAAGGAAGGTGGGAGGGTGGTGGGGGATGGAAAAATAAGGGAAGGGGAAAGAAAAAAATAGTTATACTGCTATCACGGCCCATATTAGTGAGCGCCACCCAGTGCTTGGGTGTGCAAGACAGACCGCTAACTTCTACAGGGAAGGTACCTGGCCTCCTTCGAAGGCAGAAACGAAGCGTAGAAAGAGGTCATAAGTTCAAACTCCTCACCCCGCCCCCTCCCACTATCCCAACACTCCTCCAGACAACCACGTAGAGCCAAAAGTGCCAGTCACCGCTGTCGTAAATCGGACGAATCATTTCCTCAGAACACACCCTTTCTCGGTTTTTCGGGTGCGTAAAACTTCTGCTCGCTCGTGTATTGTCCGACTCGCCAAGTCTGATTCCCATTGTCCACGAAAAACTTATTTATCCTCGAAGTTTTGGTTCGAATTCCAGACCAATACCTCTGAAAGAGATGTCTTGGGAAAGTATCGTAAATAGTTAATATGTTATGCTATAAACTGAATCGGTTTCTTGTACGTATGTACGCTGTTCCGACCAAAAGTTTTTGATTCGCTGATAACATCACACCTTGATTTTCTAGATGTCAGTCTGCTGAAGTTCATCGGTTTGTACATATGCCTGAAGACGTGAACAGACATTAGTTCCCAAAACGTCGCGTCTGTTGTCGAAGTAAACCTGCTACTTTCGTATGGTTGTCCTTCGTTATGTCGTCTGTGTTGGCAACACAACTCTATGACAATTTGTGCTCTTCTCGACCATTATTTTTTCCGCACATCTGATCGTGGGTCATCTTTCTAATGAACCTAAATTCCTTTCAAGAAATATGTATATTTTGTTGGATAACATAAGCTAATACAGGTGTTCTGTGTGTGTGTGTGTGTTTTTTTTTTTTTTTTTGTTAACAGTATCGTTTTCTTCATTTCGGTGACTTCCATTTGCATTTGCGTACATCTCGTAAACCGATTCAGTTTGTAATACATGATGAGGCCTGTACAACTGTTTTGCTGTACTATTAGGTTCAGTTTTAATTCAACACGTTTTCCTCATACTGGTGTTCAACACCTCACGCTTTAGTCTGAATTAAAGTTTAAATAATATATTCACTAAGTAAAATTGTCATGACATTAATCCTGAATGTATGTGCCTTGCTAAAACTTGGACGTGTCGGTCGTCGCGAGAAGTAATTACCTAACATCTGTATTACGTTTGTTTGGAGAAGCGGGAGCGCTTCAACTTTCCGCATCACACAAAAACAATCCAAACATTGTATTACTGGTTAATGTGAATTATAAGAGTGTAAATTAATTGTGAAACGTGGCTGACATGTTTATTGCTGCAAAGGTAGTGAGACGCAAACTTTTATTAATACCAGCTTACAAAAACAAGAATGTGAAAATTAGTGAGTAAAAACATAACAACGAACGCATATGCACGAGCAACTATATGCGACTTCTGTGTATTTGTATAAAGAACCTTTATATTTTCTATTGTGGGTAACAATAAATACTGCATGTGTTTGCATTTAATTTTGAGTGTGTTTCCACGCAATACCTGTTTCGTATAGGTGTGATATATACCGTAGTAAAATAGCAAATTAAAATACGGTATAACTATTTTCTCTGCCCACAGTGAAGAGGACAGAATTTCAAGATATAATTTAAATGTAAAAATTTTAAAGGAGCACGGGCTAAGGGAAGATATTACCGTATTCTCTTCGCTAGATATCGTATTAATGAGACCATTAGGCAGGCAGGAAAAGGCGCGTACGTATTTTCTTCACAAGGTTGATGAGTTTACCGAATGTTTTCAGCGAAAAATCTTCACTGACCTAGGAGGCAGTGTTTGGCGCAGAGAACTCGCATCCTCAAAAGACGATCTGGGTTTGATTGCCGACGGGGTCGGTCCCCGGATGTGGGAATCGTGCTTCTTAAATAACCTATATGTTTTCAATACTTTTAACGTTCGATTAACAAACATTGTTGTCCATACATTCTTAAGATTTTTTTTTTTCAAGAGGCACAACTTTGAAAAAATTTAGTATTGTGCTTTCTCTTCAACTCTCTGACTCTGGTCAACAGGTTTTCTCGGGAATTTCCTGTTTCCCACTGCCTCTACATTCCATCGCTGCTTCGTACACACATCACGCTACCCCTCGACAGCGCTGAACACCTTGATATTAAATGTATGCAATTTAGTATTATAACTAACAAAATGAAACATATATTCAGCTAACTGTACTCTTCCGCATAATTTAGGTAGATAAATTTTTATTTCAAAGCGTTATTTAAAAAAAACTGCACTATAAACAAGTAAATTTTTTTAATGATGATCCCCCACTTAAATCTCCGTGCCTACAAGCTTGATATGGAGGGAACTTACGCTTTTCAATGCCACTTTTTCTGAGTATTAGTGTTTTTTTTTTGTGACTTTACATAAAATGCGATAATTTCACGCTAAACTAATTGCAAAATAATTTTAGCATACTTTTAAACATAATTATAAGCTTTTCACTTTGAAATATAATTAAAAGCAAATCTCAGTCTATTAACTTGTCACAATGGCTTGCACTGCTTCAAGATTTTCATTGTGCCAAAGCAACTCCATTGAGACAATTAACTAAAATCGGACATTTCGCTCGCCTTCAAAAATTTTATAATTTTTTGATAGGTGCCCTCAGGATTGTACCACAGTTTTTAACAAGTAACTACACTCAAACACTTCGGTAAATTTGCATGAAACGGCTACGGCGTATACTGGTGCCTTTAAATTTATTGTAAGATGCATAGAAACATGGTACCATAGGGTGATCTCACACTGGTTAGTGATAAAATATTACCAAAATAAATAACATACTGAATATACAGAATTAAGTGCAGCAGTGCTTGGAAGCCCTTACGAACGCTGGTTACTCTGGAGCCCCATCGCGAGCAAGGATAGCCTATATATTTATATGTTAAATTATATTCGATGACGGAAGTTTGCGGGCTCTCCTAGGAATATTAAAGTAATAGATGAGTCCATGTTATTGGTTGGTTTGAACTGCGCGCTCACAGTTATGCGCAGACGCGAGTCGTGGACACTGCCACGTATTCATTGATAATTTAGTTTCTTAACCGAACAAAACCGACATTTGAACAGAGCGTAGCATTTTTTTTTTTTCATGTTTGAAACAAATCTAATCTAATGTAACATAATTAAAACTAATTTAAACTAACCTAAACTTACTATGATTGGGAATGGTAAAAGAGCGGAAAAGAGTTTTGCGCAGAACGGATGAGCAGAATGAAATACACAGCCAATAGGGAGACTCTGTTAGTACAGTCCACAGTCGTGTTAATTCGGTGAGGCCACTTTACACAATATCGCTTTTGGATGGAAACAATTGTCTGTATAGAGAATAATGAAGTATTGTCATAGCCGGTTCGGGATAAAGTGTGCACAAAAAACAGGCCTGCTAAAGTTCTGTATTGAGTCAATACGTCAATACGTATCACTCTGCGCGTAATGGGTAACTACGGGAAATGTCTAACCTATCTGGACACGTCGCTTAATGTTTGCGCGTACGCTAAGGATGTGTCTCAAATAGCCTAGAAATCACTCTCTCGCACCCTATTGGTGTTACTGAGTGCTGGCTACAGTCCCAAATTCAAGGGAAAGTGGACGATACGATAGGGAGAGTGAGTCAGAGTGAGCGACGATGCTCCCTCGCTGTGCCCTCTCGCCCAATCTGCGGGAAGAAATATGTGTTTTCATTCAAAATCGAGAGAAACACGACGTTTCTGTGCACGGCGCTGTTTCTTAAGTGCCAAATGGACGGCTACTTATGTATGTAAGTAAAAATCGTGTTATAAGTGTATGTCAATATGTCCATTGCTTTCCTTTTCTCACGCTAGGGTGCTGTGCTTTGAGGGTGCACCCGAAGATGGCTATCTCAATTGTATTGAAGAGTGAACCAGAGTGGGCGAGAGTGAGAGTGTACACATTCTTTGAGATCCGGCCTAAATTTTGCAATCAGTATTTGATAAAAAAAAGTTTGTAATTATGTAAAACACGTTAATGTCGTTTTCCATAAATTTAATTTCTGTATTTTTGTATTTAAATAGAAACATACACTGACTACATTCGGTAATTAGCTGCCAACCGCTCAAGAAGTGAGGTAACTATTGTGAATATTGAATTATATGCAATAACGGTTAGAGATTTTTTTCGAGTGTTAAATCTTTAGTGCTCACTTTATCCCAAATGACCGATATACGATTAATAATGTAGTTAAAATATAATGAGACGGTGTTCTAGAATGAAACTATATATGTGTTCGTAGTTTTTAATAGGCCACACTGAAAAACTGCCTAAAAATTCACATACCAATGCGAGTCCGTATTTATACGAGGAAAGTTTAACTGGTAGCATATGTGAGATTTGAGAAATTATTGAACCTACTATAGGGTAGGGATTATCATGAGTAAACATGCTGATGACAGATTATGGTTCTTATGGTACATTTTTTACAGACAGTTTCAACTCATTATGATTTTGTCAGAGTTAATTAAGGTAGTCTTTGGCCACACCAGCCCACTGAACACACATAACTGCAATGCAGAATAGGCGAAAGGTCAGCAGACAAATTTATCAAATGCATGGTTTCCGTTACTGCCACAATGAGCAGTTAGTGTGTAGCCACGAAATAAATAATGCAAGTGGCAGTGTGCCGTGCAGGGACCGTACGTTTATATAACGTATTCATGAAGGTAAATGCGTATGCCAAGCCCCGACGAACGTTATAAGTTTCTCAATAAAGTTATTTGAACAAAAATTTCACCACCGGGCAGCTTATTGGAGCGTACTGTAGTTAGATTGTTTTTATAACCAGAACATTAAAGTGAACGCTCGTAATATATAAAACACAAAGTCATGTATGTGAAGAAATGTCACGTATATGTAGTGCAAAAAATATTTCTTTACAACTGAGGAAAAATTATTTGACACTTTCAGTTAAGAATTCATACTCAACAAAAAAGAAACGCTTACAAATATACTACACAGTTTTTTTTTAGTTATTTTCTTTAGGAAGTTTTCTTTCACATCAATAAATAAAATAGTATTTTCAACGTAAACCATGCCTTAAAACATTGCAAACAACTTTATCGTAAGAATAACTACATAACTAGTTTAATTGAAAAACAATTTCATGTGAGAATTAGAGTACACTTAAAAATTATGTTTACATCAAAGCTACTTTATTAATATAATTCGTTATGCGTCGTTGCCGGGAAATTTTTTTTGCAAAAAAAAAAAGTTATTTTAGGATGTGGCGAACCACAATAAATAAGTACTCTACATTAGTACAAATAACTGTTACCTCACTTCAGAAGATTTCCACACAACGCAGATTCATCATTGTAAATGTGCTCGTATAATGATCTTGAGTTATTTATGTAATACAATGAATGACTAGATAGCATTTAATGGAAAGAACATTAACAGCCAACCAAAACCTGACACTTTAATCCATCATAAGACATCACTAAAATAATTTGGATTGCGTCTTTATTTCCCAATTTTATATTTAACATAATCAGTTATTTATACTGTGTGTATTCAGTAGCCAAGTTTCGTGCAAGGCGTTTTTTTTAAATCCGGGAATGCTAAGGCAATTATATAAATTAGTTATATAATTGACTTATGTTACAATATATATTATTTGCTTTATTGTTTTATTACATGTTACTGGATGAGTTATGTAATATCTGGTATAGAATTAAAAGTAACGTTTTAAAATTATTTATGGTAGGAATTCATACATTGTAATGCACGATGAAGCGGGCTCGAATTCGTAGTTAAAAAAAAAAGAAGCAACTAAATGTATAAATAAGTTACTTTACAACTAATTTGAAAGTTTTAATATTAATTTATACAGCCAAAAAGCAAACATTTTTGACGACCAGTTTTTGAAAAGGTTTGTACGAATTCCATTGCGAAAACAGTGATTTTTATATGATAGCAGCCAACGCTGTTAATATATATTGGATTCGTAATTGTGTATTACAGAGGTTTCACTGATACATTTTTTTTCATTTGCACAAATGTTAGAAATAGAAAAATGAAAAACAATGAAACATGTTGTACAGATTTAAGAATGAGACATGTTAATTCCAAGAAAATATTGATAAAAGGAAAAAACGAGAACATTTTTTTTTTCTTTGCCTTTGAATTTTCTCTGCGTGCTGCTTCTAAACAAACGTGACGACTGAATAAGCTGAATGTTTTAACACATGCAGCTTTCGTTTCGTTCACATTCTCTTCCCTCATTCTCCTATGCGCTAGGGGATGGATAACGGAATGCACTCTGGCTTTTCATGTCAGGCGAAAAGTAGAATAGGAAATGTTAAGGAGAGTGATAGATAATTTTCTTGTATTTTCAGTTTTCTAGCCAAAACGGTTATGCAAATTGTATTATAAATATTTTCTCTTCGACAAAATCTAGGATATATTCTTGATAAAGTGCTCGACATAATTAATAACATTATATTTTATTAATTTATCCTGCATAATCATTACAAGACAGTTATGGGTTAACTTTCAAGAATAAATACAAACCCAATATAATATTAGTATAAACCATAACTATGACCTCTAAATTTCATCACAAATATCTTATCTGCCTTAACATCGCCACATTTACCAAAAATATTTTAACACAGAAGATATTGCAGAAAATCGATCAATAAACTTTAGTATCTTTCTCTCCCCACACCTCTTAAGGATAAGTCTTCAAACCACGCCTTGCCAGCGACTCAAACGACTTGGAATGCTGCAAGCTAAGATATTGCAGGCAATATCACCCCCAAGCCTGTCTGCGAGAAAAACCTCCAGCGCCATAACACTGCTGCAACAATGAGAGATGAGAGCAAACGTTCGCCGTGAGCAAACTGCAGGCGATGAAAGTCGAGTCCCCGGAGAGAACGCACCATGTCGACCACATAAGCAAGATTTTGTACGGGCAAGTCTGAAACATAGAAAGAGAAGGAAAAGCCAATCAGTAAACAGTGAACAAACGACTCGCAGCACGATGATAAGGGATTAAAGCGAAAATTAAATTGTTCAAACGTAAGATCTATAAATTACTCTCGTTTGAGAAGACCAAACCTCATTTAATAACATGAGAGAAATTGTAGTGAATTAAAAATTTCCAACTCGAACGATAGAGTTAAGGAAATCAAACAGCACATTTTAAGATAGATTTTTTTATTAAAATTTCTTTGTAATTAAAATATTTCCCGGAACTGTAAAGGAACGCATAATAATTTAGTTTAAACAGAGCGAAATAACTATGTTTCTTCGAATTTCTTCAGACAAACTACAGTCACTTAAAAATCGCAGTAGGGAAACTTCCCCTCGAGCGCGTTTTTAGCGTCTCTTACTGCGAACACAACCGCGCTTTAAAATATCAATAGAAAAAAAAGCCGAACAAATAAACGCAGCAAAAATTTGATAAATGTAAAAATTGAGTTTTATTATTCCTTCAGCGGAGCTAAATAATATACTTCGTGCGCATTTTCAGAAACACGCTTGGGTAATAAAAAAGGGGCGAGCAACATTTAACCCAGATTTGGTTCATGGTGGAGGAAATTCGCTTACCGCAGGGGATTCGGGACCCAATAATTAATTTTTTGCATACTTTTCACTTTCCCTGGAATAACGAAATGGGCGTAAAATTTGATTAACTGACAGTGATTAAAAAGTAATAATAATTTAGGATTCGTTTCGGCTACCGCAGTAGTAAGAGTTGGTGATTTCCATCAGCCAGCTCTGTTGGAAAGTATGAATTTTCAACGCGTGCCATGTAATTATGCAGGAACAAGATTGGCGTCAATTTCGTCTATTCACACATTTGAAAATAAAATTTCAATTAAACTGATGTTGAACCGAATTAGCTGCAACTGACCGCATAATTAAATTTTATTTGTGTACCGACGGTGTATGACTTACTGTACATTTACGTGTTATATAAGCAGTTGGACGTTTGACATACCTTCAGTGATAAAAACGGGAATGAGCAGGGTTGACGCCGCTTCTAGAGCGCTCGCCTACCCCAAAGCGATATGAGATCGATTCCTGGTGAGGGCGTAAGATAATCGTTTCTGACGATTAAGTTGGTCAGTGTGTTTCTCAAGAATTTCCCATTGTCCCCGCATCTTCATTTAGACTCTGCGTCAAACTAACTTCTTGTCAATCCTCACCAGTGTTGAAAACATCGCTTATACGCATGGGCCTAAAACGATTCACATCACTTATTCATATGTTATTCTCACTTGGTAATGTTATAAAACATGACGAAGTAACACAACAGAATAGACTACATAAACTCTGTGACTGTTTTCACAGCCCCCTCCTCTTATAGCGTGGAGCCGCGGTGGCCGAATGGCGAGTCCATTCGCCTCACACCAAAGCGATCCGGGCTTGATTCCCGACGGGGTCGGTCCCAGAACTTTCGCATGTGGGTATCGTGCCGGACGATGCCGTTGGTCTGCGGGTTTTTCTCAGGACTCCCCCCCCTCCCTTTTTCATTCCAGCGTTGCTCCATACTCACCTCATGTCACCCCTCACCAGCACTCATATAACGTAATTCGTCACTGCTCTTTTTATGATCTTAGATCTGGTTCCTAACACATTACGTACAGTAAACACTATAAAACTCCAAACACTACACTAAATGTGTTTGCAAAAATTAAAACTCTAAATTAATCCGTAGTTGTTATTATAGCCTAAAGAAATTTATTAGGTAATAAGCGATTACATATAACCCACATTCATGCAAGGTATAATTCAATTAAAAAATACAATACATTAGCTACTTTAAGACATTTTGTACTGAACTGGTTGTAAAAGTATTACGACGAAAATAAATGTCAAATGACTGAAACAAGATTGTGGATATAAACAAATTAATAGCAAAATAACCAAAAATCAAATGAGCAAAGCTACGATAAGAATATATTTTTATATATGATGTTAGAATAAATTTATGACTCAAGAGAAGAAACGTTTTAAAATAAGATGTGTTAAAAATTTATATTAAAAGAAAATGTATTATAATATGTTAAAAGTAAAATAAGAGATAGCATTGCCAGAAGGAAAAAATATTATACAATATATATATATATATATATATATATATATATATATATATATTAAGAAAATAATAATGCCTTAAGAAAATGTTACTGATAAGAAATACGTCATGACTCAACTTGCCAACATATGATAAGTGCAATAAATTAAATTAAAAAATACCACGTCTCAAGAAAATGCACATAAATCTAGTAGATATGCTAAAACTGTTATGTACAATTTTGATTTGTGAACAGAACAATACTTGAACTATTGAAAAGAAATATTAACACATAAATAAACATAATAATAAAAAATCGTTTAGTCACAGCTAAAAAGAATCAACCATATGCAGGTATGGAGAAAAATACACAATTTTATAGACAGTAAGACATAGGCCCGCCCAACGATAGTAACCTAAAGGAAATAAAACTGAAACAAATGACAAATGTAAACTTTAATGTGACAAGGATATGTACGAAAGTAACAAAACACAAAAATATGTATTAATTATAAAATGCATTACTATAAGGTAAGAATTATTATAAAAATGTTAGTCATACTCATTTCTATCGAAATTATAAAATAGAATTAATCATGATTTACAATGTGTGCTCAAATTGGGGGGAGGAGGGAATAATAAATGTTATGTGAAAAACACTAGACATAGGTATGCTAAAACTGTTATGAATTATTTTGGGTAGTGAATACTATAAGATATGTACTTGTAAGAATAAATGTTTAACAAAGGAATTTTATAAATTAAATAAAATAAGTACATAGCAAAAACTTTCTGTCATATTATAATATGAAAAAAATAATAAATTATATAAAAATGAGCCTTAGGCATGCTATAAAATTCAAAATTAAAAGGAAAACATAAAAACAATTATGATTCTGGTTATCCATCATTAACAAAAGTTATTTTATATGTACCACATTTGAGCAGTACTCTGTCACCATTGCACTGTTAACCGAGCGGTCAAGGACACGTGTCTGTGCCAAGGACACAAGGATTCGTAGTTCTATCCTGACCATCGGCGAAAGATATTAAAAAAAAAGCCATACGGTTGAGATTGCCATATACCACACATATGACTTCGATCTTAACATCATCGATACTAGCACATTCTAGCAGACAACGAAGTAACCATTGGAACAAACATAGTTGCCGACTGCAGCGCTGCCTAGCAGCCAATGATGAAAACATAGTTGTCAACTCTGGTGCTGCCTAGCAGCCAACTATGTAAACAAACATTTCCGAAGCCTAGCAGAAGATGCGCAGAAAAAAATACCAATTTAACAACTGACGAAAATGTAAACAATAAGGGCGACACTGCACGACAAGATGGACGATTAGCCACGTAAACGAAATGGCGGACGTGACGTCATCCAAAGAAAGGGCGTCGTGTCGTCGGTGCCGAGATAAGAGTGAGGGCGTCGTGTCGCCGGTGCCATGAAAGACAGAGCGAGAAAGAAAGAAAGAGAACATGACAGAGAGAGAGAGAGCGTCGTGTCGCCGGAGCTGTTCTGGTTATTCTCGAAGGAATGAGAGAGCAGAAAATAATCGAATGATAGATCAGCAAAAAATTAACAGAATGACAAAGCAGGAGAAAACGAAATACAAGATGGCCGACAACATGACCGACAAGATGGCCACTAAGATGAAAGACAAGATGGCCACCAAGATGACTGATAATATGGCCGACAAGATGGCCGAAAAGATAGCGGCCGAGGAACCGAGAACCGACGCCCCGCGCCACAAAGTGCAGCCCCTTTTTCCATCTACTAGCGTCTAGTAGTGTACCATTCCACACTTTGGATAAATACATTGCCTACTAATTTTTCATCACAGATTAACGTGGTGCGCTCCGTTTACGTGAATAACCTGGCGAGTTAACTAGGTGTTATCAAAGTAAACACGTGGACTCGTTCGGCCGAAAACCACTATGACAAATCGCAGCTACTTTGTGTTGGTCTCATGTATATACATTTTCAAGACCAATTCTATTCAATATGGCGTCGAGATGTCAAACTGACGTGAATGAACTAACATTTATTAATTTCTCAACATTTCTAGAATACAATTATCAAATAAAATATAGTTTCTGCAGCCAAGGTCTAGTCCACAATTTCCGTTTGTTATTCTAATTAATTGTCACTAAAACCGAGTCCGTTCTCATTTAATTAGTGGTTAAGTTTTCTGGTACCACTCTAGGTACCGTGTGAATGTGAGCGAGTTGCGACACACCGATTTCTGCTATAGCCACTGCTACGAATCTGCCACATTAACTTCTATACCCGTGGTTATAACGGAAGATAGCAGAAATTAGGCATCGTGTGGGGTGGTCTGCGACGTACGTATGAAGGTGGCAGAGAGGGGGTTGGTACCTGATCCAAGGAGCAGAAGACACAGGTGAGTGCGTGGCTATTAGTGTGCCGGCAGCCTGCGACCGCTAAGCCAATTAGTAACCCGGGTCATTAGGCGTGGCGGCTAGGTGGCAAGAGCCCTTTGACGGGTCGCGGTTCATTAGAGCCTGCTACCCCGAGCTCTCTTGGGGAGCATGCCACTGAGAAGAAGTGCCCGGAAAAAGCTAGGTGAGGGGTGAGGTAGGAACACTTCTGGCTATACCGCTGCAGCTATGCTCCTTCAGCCTTTCTTGCTCCTCTGCTGTGTTTTTCTCCGCGAATGTATCTCCGCAAATGTCCACAGTTGATGTAGTAGCATGTTCACATACCGCTGAAGAATCTTCTCACAGTTTTGTAGGTGTTTTGAAAAATTAACAAAAATCAACACAGGAATGATAAATGAAGAACTATACAATTGCTAAATTATTTTATCAGTGTTGTTTGCAGCCTTATGGAGAACCGATTTGTACTCATGATGGTACGTAACAAAATACGTAATCAGAGCTTACAAGACTCGCGCGAAAAGAAATGTTTCACACTTTACTTTGGATCGTATGCTTATGCACACAATTAAATTATATTTATTATATATTGAAAATCGGCGTAGTAGTGCTAAAATACTGTCATACTTGCTTGCAGAATATTATAAGATAATAATAGATGCCTAGTGTTATAACATACCTACTTTGTCATGTAGGTATGTTATAACACTAGGCATCTATTATTATCTTATAATATTCTGTAAGGAAATCAATTGTCACTGAATGTTATGTTAAATTTGTCTAGACGAAAACTTTTCATAAAAAGGCCTACTTAAGAATACCTACGCATCTAGCTGGCGTAACGTTGATTTATAACTGCAAATTAAAAATATTTAAAAGGCTTTTCTGTGGTGTTGGTTATTATGAGATTTTCAATTTTTCGGAAGCATATTCAACACATTACATACACTCATTAAGAGAAATTCAAAAATTTTAACTACTACAAAATATATTAGATACACAGTTTAAAATATTCTGATTAACATAGTTATTCTTTCTACTAAAATACTCGATTTCTGTAGCCTTGCAAAGAATGGGCAAAAACTTCTCAAGAAGTCAATATTTGTTGCAATTGTTTCTATAACCTTACTTTGCCCCATGTTTTCTCGTCATTATTTGAAAGTTTGAAGCTTAATTTTCAGAAACTTTTTCCTTTAAAACTGGTTAATGGGCCTCTATACCTGCGCTTGGAATGAGTTGCCGCAGCGCGTGACGACTATTTTTTTGACGAAACTTCTAGATGCGTAAAAAACACACACTTCAAATTATGTCGCTATATTAAAAATATTCGGCACGTTTGCATAAATAATAATTTTCGGACCACTCAAAATGGCCAAAAATGGGAATTTTAGATTGCCGTATCAGTAAAAATAACAACTGTATTAAAAAAAGAACCATAGATACAAGCTTTAAACCTTTAACAACACAGACCACAAATAAAACAATACTGTCACTTCTTAAAGTCCCATAGTAATAGTAAGCACGGCACGCCAGCTGAGTAGCTTGCGCGGAGAGGCGATAATGATTTACATACGTCGGCAAACGGCAACCTTACCGCTCCTGCCTCACACACACAAACGCAGTCAATCTAGGGAGACCCCTTAATATAAATAGTTGTGAAAGTGTCTCGAAACATTTATATGATATTTTACTAACAAGAGAAAGAATATTCTGTCCTATCAGGGAAATATACAGTCACTTACAAATCGCTAACGCGTGAGTGTAGAAAAGCTCCTGGTTTTTCACGACGACCCACCTCATTGCTATGTTAATTTGAAATTACTCAAAGACAGTGACGACACGCGGCGTCCCGCCGAGGAGATTTCATTGAAGACGCGTAAATGCCTCGCATGCTCCGCTTCTAAAGAGTGATTACTTTCTTTACTGGGAAGTAGCAAGTGTCCGGAACAGCAGCGAGCAGTAGACGGGGCGAGTAATATACGGACCGTGAAACCCGAAGAGAAATTGCGGCATTTAATCCGTTAACATCATAAACAGCTGGCTGGCGCCCAATAAACCTGCGTTCTTGCGGCAAGAATATTTCTAATAAACAGGGTTTCTCCCTCTTGTAGCACTTGATAAACTCAAGAATCCACTATACACCTTACGTACAAATTCTTTGTTTTAAGGCCGTAATATTTTTTTTAGAGTATAAATCAAAAATGTTTGTTTGAAGAACCAATTTAATGTATGTGTTCTTAAAAATGTTTGCACTAAATTTGTTTATGCGTTAAATGAAATTTGTAAACAGTGATAGAAAAAAATGGATACTAGTTATTTTCTATCACTGTTTATGAATTACATTTACCAAGTACTGCAAATTTAGGGCAGAAATGTTACAGGACACATACATTAAATTGGTTCCTCAAACAAACGCTTTGGATTTATACTCTATGACCAGTATTACGGCTTTAAAAGAGAGAATTTGTACATCAGTTGTATAGTGGAGTCGTCTAAATAATGCAACAAGAAATAAATAGTTCGTGGTCATCCGTATTAGGCGCAGTGGCTAGATTACTCGTCTCAAACTAATGGGATACGACTTATCTATCCAATGGTTTCAGTCCCTAGATTTATGCATGTAGGATTTGTGTCGGACGATGCCGCTGGTCGGCGGGTATTCTCGGGGTTCTCCCGTTTCCTCCGCCTCTATATTCCGGCGCTGCTCCATTGTGGGGCCTGATTTCACGTTATCCTCCTGGTCAACCAGACACCTGGTTTGGTAACATGTATTATTTAATATTGCCAGTACGGTAATATCTAGACTCCTAGAAATTGACACTTAACTGAACTCATACCGAAACACGAAAGTGCTCATCAGACTGGACTGCTGTATTATCAACCCTGCTGCTAGTAGGATACACATTTACTGCGTGTAGGTACATTCCAAGTCTGCAGAGTGTAATTAATTGTATTGTATGTTATCACAATACATAACTGACATTTTACATGATAAACTCTCTGTTACGACATTAACGTGTATCATAATACCTGGCCTGAACTTTCAGCCCGTTTTCTTATTACTTAAGAAATTGCTTTCTAAAGTGGTCTTATAGTACTTATCTCTTTCTCCGTGTATTTTTCTAATGAATATAATAATTTCTGAACTACACGATTGGTAACAGTTATGTTTTTTCAGCTTTGTATATTCAGAGAGGCTATGGTAGACGATCATCACCACAGCAATCACACGTGATCCACATCGACCTTTAAGATGATTTCTGTCGATTCACTGGTATTTCAACTCTCAATGCCCGTAATGTAAGACACGAAAAGTACTTAAATTAAAAAATAAACGGTTATTAAAATTTTTTAACAGTCCAACCATCCACAAACTGGAAATTAAAATGAGAGGTTTAACTGTTAGAAAAATTGAGTCACTCTGTCCCAAATAGGAAGCAATCGTTAGGATTTGTATAACCTACGCATATGTTTTAAGAATATCCCAGTACGATTAACCAGCAGAGAAGCAATGGTATGTACCACTGTGCTGTGTGCGACTTTCTTAACTGAGGGTGAGTATATTAGACTGCCTTTGTCTCGCAACACTATTTAACATATTTATGTTAACTTCGTCCTAAAAGTACCATAAAGGACTTGAGAGTGAGCATAATACATCTGGAATTATTGTATTTTGTGTCATAACTTTTCTTTTCGGTAAATATATGTAACGTTAACCAAACTACAGAATAAAGTACATATTAATATACATTTAGACACCATAAATATTTATTTTCCGTTACTGTTACATATCGAATTACAGTTAGAAAATTCTTATTACTTTCTTAACTGCTATTAGATCTGTAACAACCGTAACTGAAAATAAAGTTTTACGGTGTTTAAACCTCTATCGATATTGTATTCTATTACGTAGTTAGGTTATAGTTCCATAAATGTGTCCAGAAGATAAGTTATGACAAAATACAAAAATTCAAGATGGTGACTAACACTCAATCTTAATGTACACGAATATCTTCTACTAAAGAGAATAACCATTTCGTAAAGAAATTGCGTCACTAATGGTTGCTTGACGAACCGTTGTACAACATACTGTTCTTGCTCCTTCGTGTACACTATCGGCGCATGCAGCAGGGAAAACTAACATCCATCAGACGGGAAAAACTGTATGTAAATACTGTACTATCATTTACGAGCAAGCTACAAGGCGCTCAAAATAACTAGTGCGACGTCAGTTGAACAACAAAGCTTCATTGTATGACGTGTAATCTAAGCACCAATAAATAGAGGCAAGAGTATTTCGCGTATTGATTCTACGTCAGGTTGAACGTCAAGAACGAATAATACACTGCATCGTCTATGATTGGATGACAGTTGTTTTGACGACTGCCAGCCAGAAATAAATATGGAAATACGTCTTGGGGTTATGACTTGCCACACGCTTGTACAGTCGATTGGGCCCAGTTCTTGTATAGGACTGAAAAGTCTAGCCTGTTGCCAGGTGAATACGCGAAATACTCGTGCGTCTACCACTATAGTTAGAAGCTAATGCCGCCATAATGTTACTAGATGGACCAGCTGGGGATTCGGGCAACGCCCACAAAATTCTCTTGTCCAATATCCTGTCTTTTAAGCTTCATTCGAAGGCCGTAAGCCAATACTACAGGACCTTGCTTCCTGAAACACAACCGCTCTTTTGCAACACTACCAAATATTACATTAACACGTGAACAAGGCTGTCTGTACGAGCCGCGCGTGGCCGTCAAGTTACAGCGTGAAGACAAGAATCTGTTATCTCAAGAATGATCAAGAAATATCCTTTTCCTTGGCACCTGGTCTTTAAAGGAGTCTTCCAGAAATGTAATTTTAAGTTACATCACGGCGATTTTCCTTCTCCGAAGGCAGCTTTGAGTCCTAAACTGGTGTCCTAGCGTGAGTGAAATTTTTCGGCGAGGGACGAGTGAAGCTGAATTGTGAGAAGAACAGCGAGAGAATAATGGTGAATGACATTCACTACGATGTTTGTGGTGTTACAAGTGAGCGTTTGGATTGCTGTGGAGAGAGTGTGAACTAAAAATAGGCTTAACTTATTTGGGCACGTGGAGGGACTTATGGAAAATAACATCTCTTAAAAATAAAATTGGGAAATATATCGAAAAGGCATTTGCAGTGTAAACAGTATATGCAAACAGAAACTAGCATATCGTACACAGTCTAGTTGCATGAATGACAACTAAAGTAGGGCATTCGTAAATGTAGTTTTAATTATCGTTAAATAAAATTCAAGCCCTACTTCTATTCACAACAGAGCTATAACAAGACTGAGGAGCATTTTTTTGTACCTGTATCCTTGCACCACCAGCTACTTTTTATGCTGGAAGTAGTACTGAAAGTGTTCCGAAACTGTTAACGTCTTCCATGAAATATGAACTTCAGTAGCAAAACGTTGCATATACCACAATTGAACGGTATCGGGAAATAGAACGGTTACCAATAATAATACATATTTAAATTTTACGCAGTAGAACTGGTAATTTCATACTGTACATTTCGATATGTATATAGGATGAGTCTGAATAACAGACAAACGCTCACTTTTAATGCTTTACAATGTTCGCATTTCCACGTGTCTTTTCTTGATCCCAAGTTTCCGGAGATTTCCTGCTGCTTTAAGAGAGGAGCACTGTACATGAAAATACCGTTCACCGACTCCGGAGCATTGTACTTACTATTTCCTTCACGTTTGCTGCTTCCAGGTACACATGGCATTATCACACTCGTCGGCCATTGTTAAGTAGAGTTGATATATAACTTATTATAAGTAAGAAAATTTCATAAACTTTGATAGGATTAAATTTTAAACTATTTCGCGGGCGCGCGCAATAAACACGTCCACTCCCTGAAGCCGCTGATGACTGTCCATTGTGGGTTACCGTTCTCCCTCCTCATGCTCTTCAATTATGTGCACTGACGAGTGTGGTATGCCATCGGAAGATAATGAGAACATTCGCAGATGTCTGCAACAACGGAGATACTGTACAGGACGAATTCCATGATGCTGGGAGGGAGGCGGGTAGGAGAGTTTAGAGAACCGGCCGGCTCTGAAAGGTACGGGTGGCGGGCATCTAAACTGACCTGCCAGCCTGGCCAGGGAGAAGGGGGCGGGGGTAGGTGACATCAATTCAATCTGCAAGTTGGACGACGTTGCCCTCGAGGGAGCGAGCAATTACCGCCCGTCGTGTCCGAACTCGACAATCCCAGGACACGCCAGAACGGTGGACTGCGCCTCGTCGCTGGTGTAACTCGCCCGTGCAGGCCAGGCAAGTAATTAGTGGACGGGACGCGGCCGAGTTATGTCGAAACATGTCCGCTCCATCAGGGACAGGTCGTCCCGGTAATCAGCGCGGATTTGCCTCCGCCTTTCCGCCCGTCTCTTTCTGCACCTGTGCGGCCCTCCGAAATTGAATTGCTAGCAGGAAGCGAACGGTTCATTCGCGGAACTTTAGAAATATGCTCTGTTTTATCGTTGAGTCTGTTATCTGACCTTGCGTTAAAATGTGTACAAATTTAGAGGAGTCCTCGACGGGAATTGTGATTCTTTAACTTAAGAGACAAAGAAACAATTAGTGAACAAACAAGAGTCAACCTAGGTGCCAGAACGCTCCAGGGCCACAGTTACGCTTGTTCTGTTCAAATTGCACAACATTCTAACCACAGATACCTACATAATTGAAGAGTATGGGGAGAGGAAACGGTAGTATACTATGTATCACAACTGAGTTATGCACACACAAAGATAAGGAACAATTAAACATAGAAATTTAATTAAAATCATCATTTTTATAATTATTTTTAAGTTACTTTTAGTGTACAACCAATTGAAAATAATTGACTACACAGTCATGAACAAGCGTATATATGACTATTTAATTAATGTAATAAGGTATGAAAGCGTACTACCGTACTGTGCTGCCATTTGTGGTCGTACTACTTTATCTAACATATCAGAATGTACAGTATGAGAGAACAATTGTATTCATGCATAAATCTCAAATATTTAAAAATGTAAGTTACCATTGTCTTTTCCTATGCCCTTAAATTATGACCGAAAATTTTGAGCCACTCAGGAAATGTGTATTACATGGACAAGAATTCGTTGATTTCTGTTCCTGAATAACAGTTTCATGCATTATTATTTAACTTAAAAATGAAAAATTTAAGACTTATTTAATTACTGCTATTCAGTTTGTATATGTTAGTTGTCTAGTCTTTTCAATCAGTCAGAATACACAAAAAAGATACCTACAGAAATTATGTGTTGAGAAACAACAATAGGTATAAACATTGATTTAAAACATCAACAAGAAATTGAGTTAACCACATAGCCCAGCGAGCACCAAGAACGTTGAATGGACTTCACATAATAACTAGAACGTTGTTTCAACGGGCAAGAATGTCAATGTGACGGGTTTGGGACGTGTGCAAGCAAATTGAAACGTCTGGGGCAGACAGCGTTTTTCGTGCACCTGCAGACAAGATGCTATGTGAACGTCACGTAACTGCATGCTACGTGGTTCTCGATACCACTATGGGGGCATGTTAATATTGTAACGTTGCATACAAAAGAGTACGTGTCACACAACGTTGTACTGATCATAGAACTTCATAACGTTGTATCTACGTCCCTAGCTGACCTTGGGTGCTGTTACGAAAGTTATAATACGAACATATGTTATACCTTCCAATACAATAGTTCATTCTTCAAGGGGGAGTGTTAGAAAATGTTATTGGATTTTCAGTTTTTTAACAATAGCATTTATTGAAATTGTATTGTGAAAATTTTCTCTTCAACAAATAATAGAATAAATCCTTGGCAAACGGCTTGACATAAGTAATAATGAAATGTTCCATTAATTTGTCATGTAGAATTATTGCAAGAGAATTCCTGAAAGTTAGCCTATAATTTTCTTGCAATTATTCTGCATGGCAAATTAATTAAATTTTACATTATTACTTGTGTCAAACAGTTTACCTAGAATATATTCTATGCTTTGTCGAAAATAAATTGTTTATTTTATAATACAATTTGATTAAATGTTGTGGATCAAAAACAGAAAATACAATAAAATTGAACACTCCCCTCAAGGTAACCAACCATATATTCAATACCAAAGCGTGATTCAAAATCAAAACAATTTTAATACCTAACTGTACACAATAATAATATGGTACTTAGTATGCAAATCTAATAACGGCGACTTGAATCAGGTGAAAAATTAACTTACACGTACACGTGGGGTGACTTGGGACATATTTTCACAGTGATTATTTTCTATGTGTGTAAACTGGGAGTGAATACTAATTAAATGTCATGTCAACATTTATAAGTTGGTATATATCCCGTGAATTTCTTTTCTAAATGTTAACATATATGACGAAAGTATTTTTTTTTTTTTTTATTTCCCAAGTCACCCTCGTGTCCCGAGACATCCCATTTTACGGTACCGGTAAACGTGAAACCAAATACGAGAAAATGCAAGTAATTAAAGAACCTCTAAAACCCTAAAAACTCTGCATATGAAATATTGCAGAAAAATGTTGGGAAGCCTCGAACAGAGCCGGACAGAGCAGGACAAAATACGGCATGTAATGGATGTAAGTGTCGAGTGGTAGACAACCCCGCTCTCTTGGTCGGAGCAATCTTGGGCCGTCTTGGACGCGACGAAACAGTTTTCGTCGCAAAGTGACGAAGTTTAGTCCTTGTTTTTTATGCGTCTCCCTCCTCATTGCTATTCAGCGGGAACAGGCCGGCGACTTTGTCCTCCCGGAGATAATGCGGCCCGAGGAAAAACACCCTCCATGACAACGGCGCCCCGACCAAGTTAAGTCATATTTCTGGCGGTTTCAAAAGCCCCGA
Organism: Medauroidea extradentata; assembly: GCA_003012365.1. Classification (NCBI taxonomy): domain Eukaryota; kingdom Metazoa; phylum Arthropoda; class Insecta; order Phasmatodea; family Phasmatidae; genus Medauroidea; species Medauroidea extradentata. The sequence continues at coordinate 22,757 of PNEQ01095253.1, read as the reverse complement.
GAAACCGGGTTGGCTGCTGAATGCGAAATGTTTTTTTTTTACCTCCTCCTCCACCTGCGGTGAAAAGTTGGTGCTTGGCGTCGACGGCGGTAAATTCCTCGCTTCGCGTCCCGAAACCCGCAAACTTGACGCATAGAAGGAAACTTACCCCTGGGCGCTGTCTTGAAGATTCCCCTACAACACTTTCCGTATAAAATCTTTCGTCGTTTTACCACGTCCGCTGTGCTGAACAACCGAGCAAACATTCCGAACTATCTTCGTCGGGAATCCAGACGAAACATTTTCTTGGCCGAAACGTCAAAGTAGCGATGTGAAAGTTCTACAAAATTTACTTTTTTTTACCATCTTAGTTTTGAAATTTTTTTGTAACGTATTTGAAGGAGATATATTTAGAGCCCTGATAAATTCGCTTTTTCTTTTAGGTGCAAGCTAGAATTTCAGCAACTATAGGTCTGCATGACGCTCACAATTGGCCGTTGATTTACTCGACACTTCCTGGAAGTAGCTGAGCCAATAATAAAACTGACTCTGAATACAGGCCCATTTCACTGTGTCAGCGAGCAGCTAATAAACAGTTGCTGTCTGCACGATTTCACTAATATTCTTGGAGACTAGCATACAGGTCAGCGAACCCGCGAATATTCCTGGGTTCTAGATATATTCCTAGCATGGCTCGCTTTTAAATTGATTTCGACGGTTAGTGTCAAAGAGTTTTTTTTTTTTTTTGCAATATACTATTTTAAAGTTACGGACACCGACTGCCATGTGTAAATTTTCATAAACGCATCCTCCTCTTTGCAATTAATAAAGAAGCTCCTAAACGCGAGCTAAGACACGTGGCATGATTGTGTAGGCGTGCTCTTAATGAGTAGCCGCTGTCTGCTTGAGTACAAAGATAGTCTTGAAAGCTAACCTACAGGTTAGTGAACTCACGGCGTTTTCTGGTCTTTGTTAGTGGTTAAAGGGCAACACGTTTTATTTAATCCATTTTAAGAAATAAATACAAAATAATTAAAAAATATACTGCATTTGTCTACGTTATACTCAACACACATGAATTGGGGTTGTGTGTAAGTTTTAAGAGAAGGTATTCATTGCGGATAAAGTTTACTGTTTGTAAGGTTCGAATAGGGTATTTACTTTTCTGGCATTATTTCTACGTTACTCGTGTGTCTACATTTCTAATAGACTAGAGGCGTTTGGAAGGCCACAGCTGAAAGTTTGTTATGCGTCTGCAAACACGTAGGCCTACACTATGACAAACATGTCGCTCACTCGTATAAGGTGAAACAAGCAACAGGGTTTTGGAAAACATCGTGGTACCTGAACTTCTTGCGATTTTTCACTCATAGTTATCATTCTAAATCATTTCCTACCTTTGTATGGGGAACGATTTAGTAATTTTTTATGCATTTTTGCTAATATAGCATTTTCAGTATCTTACTCATCTTTTCTGAATTATTTATGCGTAATACAACTCATTAAAATACCGTTACTGAAATAGTACCAAAACTAACTTATACATCCACGAAACTTAAGATAAATCAGTATGTTAACGTTATTCGTATAACACATTAGTTAAGTTATTTACTTTAACAATACAGTATTATATTATTTGAAATATTTTAATACTTACTACTTTTGTTGACACTGTAAACCATTCCATAATATAAAATAAATATATATTTATATACCAAGTGCCGTAAGACACATCGAGTCAATCACAGACATTTGAAAGTAAACGAAAAAAAAAGTGGAAGTAGCAAATATGATGTAACACATAGAAACAAAATTACGACACAGTGGTAACTAACATAGACTGACAAAGTGCAGACTCACTGTGAACATAAAACCTTCCCCAGACGACACAGGCACGGCACATCAACAAAATAAAAAAAACCGTACTTCTTGTCACATGTATAAAAAAATAAACCTTAATAAATCTAAATAAATGAAAACACATAAACAAAAAAAAAACAGGTTAGCTACGATGGAAATTAAGTACAAAACAAATGAAAGTCATCACGACGTTTTGGGACGAAAATCATCATCATTGTCACTTCAGACACTAGGAATCGATACCAATAACGATAATAATAATAATAATAATACAGAATATGATTCTTCTTGCACAACGCTTAAACAATTTGTGCAAGTGTCGTAGTTGTGGCATTGTTCCAAAAGGACTTGCCTTGAACAGCAAACTTGCTCAAAAATAGTCATATGAATGAGAGAACTGCTTTCCTCCGCCATAGAAAGCTGAGCTGAACAATTAAATATCTGTCATCCAGCTCGAACTTGAATCTGTGCTCAGTGCTAAAGATTTCAACCAAATTCAGAAGTCCATTTCAAACCCGGTTGCAAAAAGTAATCTGTTTGCAAGGAAAAACAAAAGGAATAGTTTGCCAAACTTGCAGATTCTGTTGTCTCAAGGAAAGACAAACCACCTATAGGCCGTTCGGAATAAAGTGAACACTAAATATTTAACCTTTGAAAAATATCACTAGCAGTTACTACATACAATTCAACATTACCGATAGTCACTTTACTGCTTGTATGGTTGGCAACGAAATAACACAACATAGTTCCGTGTTTATCCGTATTTAAATACAACAATACTGAAACAAAATCAACAGACAACGATATAATTGTATTTTATATAATTAATAACATTATTATTTTATCAAACTATGTATGTACCTATCGACTGAACAATTTATCTTACACGCGCAGACATAAAGTGACGTGTCCCAGGAGGTTAGACTTCTCCCGTCGTTAGCTGTCACACGCGGAAAGATGCGAATTGACTGTAAATAGATCTTTAGCAGGGCTTTTTCGAGTGCTCACTTTATTCCGAACTGCCTATACCTAACTTTCCAATAAAGTAATTAATGCTTCTAGCAAAATACTTACAGATTACGGAAATTTTGTCTTACGAAAAGGTTTTAATTTCAGCGTTGCAACCAGTAAAATTCATGTTCTTGATATAGTGTATTCAGTAGAAAGCGCTATATGCAAGCTACCAGCGTACTAAGGCTCTTCCTACCACCTCATTCATCGCAAAGACTCCGTTCAACTTGTGAAGTGACCGTCTATGGACCTCTCGAACGAGCATTCAGCGTGGAGTGCGATGTTCACATGAATGAAGTTCCCCAAAAGTGTTGACTTTAGAATGTCTTACCTCATGGTTGCCAACATATAAAATGAGGACTTTCAAGCTTTAGAGCAACTGGGATATACCCACTCAATCCAGATGTTCTTGAATTAGAGTTTTACACTTCTAAAGCAGGCACTGTTTCTTCGAGTGACTCAAACACAGCCACTGCAAACTGCCCAGCTGAAACAACCAGACCATAGGCAGAAATCTGCTAAGCTGTAACATCCAAGTTAACTACAAAAGCACGTTCAACCATAATAGCCTGTCCATTCATAGCAGCCCGTTCATCTTCAGCATCCAGCATATCAGTAGCAGCCAACCTTGTCCCAGCAACCAGATCATAACAGTCAGTTCTTCTGTAGCATCCTGTTCATCAGTAGCAGTTAGCCATATTGTAGCATCCAACCCTTCTGCAGTAGCCAATTCAGCCACAGCAGCAAATCCATCCACAACATCTAGCCTATCGACGGTGGCCAGTCAATCTGTAATAGCATATACTTGCGTGATTGTTAGCCATTCCATTTTTCTGGCCCTTCTATTATAAGTCTAAGAGTTATGTGTGAATAGCACGAATGTTTCCTATACTTGGACCTTCGTTCATCGACAGCTGACGTGCAGGTAGAGATAGAAAACACATACATTTTGACATCAACGCCTACTAAAACCGTTTAGAAGAAAAGAAGAAGAAACTATTTAAGATTTTGAATAATCGAGCAAATTACACTAAAAAAAACAGAAAGTCACTGTTCAAGCAGCCTCAAAAAATTACTTCTTCATAATATTGGAAAGAAATGTTATAATAACTGACGAGAAAGTGATCTGCAAGGCATATTACCCTTATATGAAGTGGAAGCAAGTATGAAGATGCATGTTGCATTTTTTTTGGTGAGTTCGTGAGTGGCAGAGAACTATGGTACAAGTGTGCGAACATCAAACGCAAGTATTTGACACACAATAAATTCAGTTATTACTAATAAACGTCTGACATTAAAGCAACATTTTAAATGATAATTATTTGAGAATTTACATATTATTTCTTTTGCTTACAAAAAGGTATCTTACATTCATGATAAAGTTATGGTTGATTTTTATTGAATGTAAAATAGTATTTGTTGTTAAGTTGTAGTTCATGGTTAAATATGTAAATTTGATTTAAATTAAAGCCGTAAAGAACAAAATTACAGATCACTGAAGTATTTTGCCTAATTTCATGTATTTTCTATAAGTAGGGTCGTCGTATTGCACTGCACAGTATGTTCGGTAAAACATCGGTGGCGGGATAATCCCGAACAAAACAACGTACTTTTTTTTTTTTAATTATAGCAGTAGTTTAAACATTTTTACTTGAAAAAGTTAGTAAATATCGTATTAGTAGAAAATGAACAGGACTTTCTAATGAAATTTAAAATTGCTATTTTAACTTAAATCTTGAGAGTTGTTAAGAATAAAAACGTACCTAAATTGCAACATCCCTGTCTCCCTATATTTTAGTACCGAATTTGATTAAATTGTTAAAAAAAACCGTTCCTTAAATACTTTGTGGGACCAGAAAATGTTCAAATTAAAACCATATCAAAGATATGAAAACATCCTGTACAAAAAAAAAAAGTAAAAAGACTTACTAATTATTGTGTGTGTACCGTTGGTTCAAGAAATGTACAACTGGTTGCCATTTTAAAAATATTAACAAGACATGAATTAGGCTATATACGTAAAAGTTATGTCACATTTTTAACTCCTATATGTGTGTCGTGTTCGATTAAATTATTTAAAAAAATGGTACCTAAAATATCTCGTGTTATCAAAACATGTTCTTATGGACGCAATTTTTAAAATACGAACCATTCATGAACAAAAATAAAATTCTCATAACTTTTGTAAGTACTACATGTGTTCCAAATTTGATGAAATTCTCAAATATTGTTCTAAACAAATCTCGTGTCTTAAAAAATCTGGTGAATGTGAATATATGAACATATCATTAATATAATAAAACTTATATGAAAGTCAAGTGACCTAACAAAATACCATATGTAAACCAAGTTTGTTAAAATTGAAAATTATTGTATATGGTTCTTATGATATAGAAGAAACGATTAAATTGCCACAGTTGTAAAAATATGAGCATGGCATGAACAAAAACCATAAAAGTATATCACCTTAATTAGTACTGTATTTTAGCCGAGTGTGATGATGTTACCTAGTACGACTGAAAAAAAAATGGCGGCCATTTTGAAAATATGAACATGGTATTAAAATATAAGAGACAAGTCAGGTTACTTAGTGCTAATAACCTATGTGTACCAAGTTTGATGGAATTTCATCCGCACGAGTGTGTGTTGGTGTGTGTGTGTGTGTTGGTGTAGGTGTGTGTGTTTGTGACACGCTACAATACCGTCAATGTGCCAGGTACCCACGACACTAAATATTTGTGGAAATTTGCATAGTTAACAAAATAAATGTTTCCGTAAGTCTCAGTGCAGTTACTAAAATAGAGTCTGAGGTAAATGATTCACACATATACCAAAATAAGCATTAAATTACCAACCAGGTCCCTTCGTTGCCCAGCACACATGCAGACGATCGTAGATCTCCATCCAGGTGCGGTGAATCACTTCAGGTATCACTTTCGATAATCCTAAAGGAAAAGTCCTTAGTAGTTAATTCAAGACATCTAGTTGGGCAAAAACATTACCTTTTGACCAATCAATCTAAGGCCTTTGAAATATATTATTGAGAGTTCCACGCACGTTATGGCTGTGATAATTTGGTAGTACACTTGCTAAGAGATTAAAAGTTTGTCCTCTTACTTTTAAATTTCTCCCGTTTAAAGGAAAACACAAAGTTTTAGCCAATCTAGATACGTGTGCCTTGCATCCGTGCTCTAAGCAAACATGAACGGGCGTATAACTTCATTGTTGCCCATTGTTGTCAGCACTCAGCACCATTACAGTGAAACCACTTACATAAGTCAGTCTGTTTTCTTAATTGATTTTCTCGTTCGCATTCTCTAAGCAGAAAGCCCTAGACGTTTAAAAACCTCTACCTTGACTGTGGTTTTAGAAGCACCAAGTTCCAAAACGGCGTCCCAAGATGGACTTTTTAGGGTTACATAAATATAAACGCCTTACGTGCTCCAAGTTCTTTTCCTATGTGCGTGGTCGGCCTGGTGATTTACTGATTTTCTCACTGAGAAAAAAGTAATGTTGCAGCTACCATACTTCTGTTAAAATAGGGACAACAAATCAGTTTGTTTGTCGGTACCATATGGACAGTTCCTTCAACAATATGTTCTGTAGAAGAAACAAAGAGCCTTGTTGCTTTTACAAACCAGTTCGTAACTTCTACCTAACTGGACTGTTGCCCCTATTTTAACAGAAGTATGGTACCTACAACTATACTCTTTTTTTCAGTGCGTATATATTTATACATTCTTTAAACTGTTTATACCAAAGAATAATGGTTTTATGATATGCTTGTGGATTGTTCTGCACGTATATCGAAAATAACACTGCACTACCTCTATTAATATAATACCTCCATACCTCAGCACACCCTAAGTTTTCTGTTGCACACTTGCCATTATTACCGTAACGCGAATAGGAGACGGCGACTTCAGAACTACCGCAGTAACCATTTCCAAAACTCACATGGTTGTACTGTTTTCAGTTAGTTTCACAGACATCGGTTGCTTACTGCTCGAAGAAATTAAATTTGGAATTTCGGACAAATAATTTAACTTCATTTTTCGTCGCTCTCCTGATTTTTCGTTCCTAAAGCCATCATCTGCTTGGGTGTTCAGTTCAAACGTTTGTAAGTTTAAACATCCTTAAAAATGAAAAATTCTGACCTCTTTTTTCGTTCGTCGTTATTTTAAGCTCTGACCATTAATTTCCGTTGTTCCTGGCCTTTTGCCATTACCCGTTCTCGTATTAGGGACACTCTTTTTTGACGATACCCTGGATACTTTATCTTTCATTTCCAGTCCATTGTGTCTACCAATTCGTAACTTGCTTACCCAAGAACCTGTAATGACTTATCTCTACTTAAAACTACTGGTTCCAAATTTGCTTCTAGCTTAATACGATTTATCACTGTTTTAGTTTGGATTTAAATGATTTTTCTTCAGGGATTTCGTTCCTGTGATTTAGGCCCTGGAATATTTTTTCCTCGATTGATATATGGATGTGTGCACAATCACGCATATTGGCTGCTTTTTTGTGTACAAATATCAGTGTTTTGGCGTTTATTTATGAGGATTATTTATTCGAGCGATCTTTATTTTGTGCTTCAGCGTATTATCTACAGTGAACCATGCCACACGAGTATGCCAGTTATTTTCCTATTTAGATAAATTCCTACTGCAATGAATTGAATAAAAGAGTAAACGTTCTGACATTTTCTTTTTCAGATTTCAATTTCAATGGGCTACAAATGTTTTTTTTTTTTTTTGCAGAATTAGGTGTAACTACTACACAATGATGTTAAAGTTGTATCACCGAATTTGCACAATTTATTAAATACATATAATATTGCCCAGTCAGAAAAATTCTGCAACGCCAAAGTAAAATAATGATTCTCTCTTGCACGAAAACGGAAGAATTATTATTAGTTCCGACATTTTAAATAAAAATTGAATTTCGTGACACTCGCTTGTTAAAGTGACAGTAGTAAAATCTCTTAAGAGGGCGTGGTACATAATTCAACGCTAAAAGCATTAATCTATAACTGTAGGTTTCTTGAAGCCAATTTGCGAAAATTAAACAATAGCAATCCTAGACACCAGTTTTAGCCAACGTTTCAAACAAAATTGTTTCCAGTGTTACGAACGTCTGAGGCACAATCTCTGACGCCGGTACCTCGTGCATTTAACTGCGGCGCAAGAGATCACGCGTAACGAATGAGTAATTTTGTATAAATATTTACTCCTAAAGTTGGCAAATACCATTATCTACGATTGTTATTGAGTATTTTATCCGTATTGTCTTCCAAAAAAGCGTAGAAATTAGTTGATGTTTTTAGCATTTATTTAACTACCACACACTCTTAAGCAATAAGAATTTGCTTAGTGAAGATGTGGTCGTAAACCAGCCGGTCCGAAGAATGGACGAATTGGAATGACAAATGCGGAATTTAACATGCGAATTAAATGGAGGATATTCGAGTAAACCTGCTGGCAACGTTTCCCGCGTACAAACTCGGGATGACAAGGCGGGGAATTGAACTCGAACCACAGCGGTGAGAGACGAGCAGTTTGACCACTACATTAACATGACCCTATCGTTATAATGTAATGCTACAAAGTATTCGACCTGTTAACCCTGGTCTTGATTACAGCTTGATTTTCTAGGCCTGGAATGTATCTGGAGGTTAGGATTCAAATTTCCTAACAGTATGAAAAGCTACGCTATTTTGGCGTGAATTACACCCGACTTCTTTTGGGAATCAAGCTGTAAATTGGATTGGTAGCAAAACTGTTTGCAGTCCATTCATAATGAATAGTTAACTTTATCTTCAACGATTATGTCACTTAGCACAAACCTATAATTTTAGTACTAACAAACCTGGCTGTTCACGAAAGATTCGATGACATTCCAGCTGAAATAATTAATAAATAATTACTAAATAATTTAGCTGCAAGTGGCAACACGGTTGCGTCCTAAGAATATGTACCAGACGCGAAATTGCTGGACTATCATCGCACATTGGCATCGCGCAGTACTTAAAGGACGTTATATCATATGCTAACAGACTCCCAGTGCCTATCCTGTACGAACGCGACTCATAAGTACCCAATTAAAAATAACACACACCATCGTAAATACGAGGTTACACATAACAGACAAACTGGCGTCTCTCTCTTTCATTCTGGCAATATAAGAACAATTAATACGAAAATATCGGAGGCTGTAATCTTGATTGCAAAATAGTCGCGGCTTTGTAACATTTGGTACACGCTGACTATGTCAGCAGCGATGCAAATTCAGTTTTCGCTGTATTAATTGAGAGTCGATACAGAAAGCTCTAGCAAGGATTTTCAATAAGTTTTATATTTCAAGTACCGTATTATCAAACGTTGTCCATAATTTGTTAAAGTTTCAAAAATGAATTCGTCTCGTCGACAGCGAGGTCACTAGAGACCATCTTACTCTGATGAACTAGGAGAGAAATCGGTAATAGCATTTTTTAAGGTACCACCTCAACCTCTGCCTGAAGCGATTTCGGACAGCCATGTAAATCGTAAATCAGGATTGCCGGAGTCGGGATTTGAAACCGATGCGAGTCCAACGAGTTACCGTGGTGCCATCTCGCTCGTCCGAATCACTATAAATATAAACTGAAAAACGCGCTCGCAAAGGCATGCGTCGGTCAGACTGGTCCATACGTTCTAACGACGTCGTGTGCGGTGGAGTGCGTGTTGACCGCGAAGTGATCTCCGTCAGCTGCGGCAGGCGCCGAGGATCTCCACACGCATGTCACTTCAGCAGGGATGAAGGGTCATTTTACCTTGACAGTTCATCCCCTCCCTTGCCCAACAACCCCCACAGACCCTGATGTTCCCTCGTCTCTGTTCCGTCCGTCACCATCGCCCGTGGAAGGTGGCAATGGGAGAACCGATCATCTGTTCCTCGAATGTTGGCCATCCCGTAAACCATACAGGGACGCATTTATGCGTAATTTTATAAGTAGCAAGCAGCTTATTTGATTAACAGTCGCTGTTCTTGCAACGAATGTAGTGAACGAGCTATTTCATTTTTCCATGTTTTTTCCGAAATCGGTCATGCAAATGCTTGGATGATTTCTCAACAAAGGCTGTGGCCAACACCTTTCTCAGTTGTTGTCGTTGAATCTACTGATCTCGCTGTCAACGAGACGTAAGTCCCACTCGATAATCAGTTATGATTTCCCAGATATACACCATTGCTTTGCGAATGTTGCTGAGTCGCAGAAAACCCACGGTTGTTTCAAAAGAACCAATCATGAGAAAATGAGAATCATAATAGTAAATACAAGAAACACAGCAATGTGTACAGAAATTGTTGTTGTCAACAAACGTGCAAGTATTCCGAAATAGGAGTATAGTTAATACATAATTTTAAAAAAATTCAAATCAAAACAGACAAGAACAAAACTATGAGCATGAAAATAGCGACCAGGACTGGTAAACGGACAACGAGGACAACACGAACGAACGTAGCGCCAGAAACGGTTGTAGAAAACACGAGTATAACACATACGATGATATTAGGGAAGAAAGCCTACAATTACCGTCTGTTATATATTTTGTGCTGTCTATTCTACAACCATTTCAGTCACTATGTTCCTTCGTGTTGTGTTCCTTGTCTTTTTGTCCATCTTTGTCGCCATTTTCGTGCACATTGTTAAGTTCCTGTCTGTTTTGACTTTCATGTTTCATATTTCGTTTTTTTTTTTTAATTGTGTGTTGACTATATTCTTTTTTTTTTTTAATTGTATGTTCGTTGATTACAGCCATTACTGGCTTCCTTGATGTGTTTCTTGCTTTTTATTTTCTTGTCGCCCATGTCCTCGTGATTTGTCCTTCTCATGTAACCGTGGATGTTTGCAAGTTATCAACATTCGCTAGCAGTTGAGGTTATCCAGCAAACACACATATTTTTATCATACATCGCCATTGCAAATTTTACTCATAGATCACGTTAAGAAAGTCTTGGTCATGGTCATTCTCGTAGTTATTTTCTTTTGAACATCCAATGTGCAAAACAGCCCATTTCATACATTTGTAAATGGTTTCTACTTTTCATTACTGACTATTCCCTAACTAAAAATATTCGAGATATTTTTTGAAAATTTTATACCTCGTTTGTTTGTATCAAAGGCTGTCTCAAAATACGCAAAACCATGCACGAAGAAATTTTAATATCTCCGTGGGATTGCTGTCGTTCCCACTAGGTTGCCCGTTCTAAAAGCCATCATTTAAAACTAAACACAAGCTTTGCTGTTCTGCATTAAACCACTTTCATGTCTCCTTTGAAACCTACCCTGTCATGAAGTACTTTACCTCGCTTTATACTTCCTCTTGTGAATATTTCGCAAAGATTTATGAACAGCAAAAAGAAAGTTGTATACAAGCGGAAGTACCCAGTTGTATGTGCTCTTGTATTGCTGTATCGAAGACTTTTAAAATCGGAGTTCTGAGGTTCAGATAATCCCGTTCATCATGAGCGCTGTACCGTTAAAATTCTGTGAAATGCGCGTCTCTGTTTGTTTTTATAACCATTGTGTACAACAAATATGTAGAGATGGCCTCAGAACTGTTAAACTTAACGTAAGGTGTACGAAACAAGTAGTATATAATGACGTTGTAATACTCGCGCCTTAAATTAAGTAAATACATATTCTGACTTTGCACAATTCTTTCTGTAGTTCTTTAAATGTTCTTTTGGTTGGACTTGTCGCGTCTTCTTCTGTAGAACCGCACCGTACTGACGAATAAGGGATTGTAACGAGGCATTTTCGCGGTGTGCTATGCACGTGTAAGTCTTTCCGTCGTCCGAATGAAGACCTCATCTTGTACAATATAATTATTTCTTGCACACAGACACATTCTAACCAAATATTATAGCAAACAAAGAGTTATGTACTATAATCCGAGGCCTTGTATCAAGGACGAAACATAACACTTGATACATCAATGACACCGTAGCCTATGTTAACTACGGAGCCAAGGAAAACGCTTGAATGATATTGGCACCTGAAGTTATCCGTGGGAACCGTGTACTAATGTCAACATATCTTTGGGAAATGTCTTAAGAAAGGCTAGCACACTGAAATATTTTTAAAACTTTCAGAACAATGTGTGTATACGTATTGTACATATGTTAAGGCCTTGTTACGGAGTTTTGCAGTGATTTCGAAAATATTTTTTTATTGCTACCTAATAATCACATCAAAATTTCGCTGCACAGTTTTGACACTTATAGACACTTATTGACACTTGTAGAATTATACTGAACAGTTTTTAGATTTCATTACCCAAAGTACCATGTTTTTCGTCGTGAAAAAAAGCAAAAATTAAGGAAATTATTTTTTTGCTGGCGAATGGTACATTATTTAAAAAAAAAACGCGTCCACAGTATTGTGCATCGTGTAATTGCACATTGACTCACATTTTTTCAAAACTTTTGGTTAAAAAATATTTGAGTTTTTGGCACCAGTCTGAAAAAAAAAAACTCGGGAACAAGCCCTTAAAGGGGAACGCAATTCCCATGACATTTTTAAACAGTTTTTTTATAGTTTCATGACTACTAAAATAAAATACATTAACTGTTTATGTGTTTGGTTTACGTTAAAGGCAAGCAACCATTCAAGGCACTTCTTTCAAAAGTAACTTTTCTTTCACATTGTAATTCGCTTGCCAGTTTCGTACGAAAACCATCTTTCACAGTGTGATGACTTTAGTTTGCTATCAGTAGTAAGTACAGGCACATCAGTAAATTACTACACATATTTTCCCAAATTTTAAAAACATTCCATTATGCGTTAAAAAAAAAATAAGGCACCTCCTGAGCTTAAACATCTAACGCGACGATGACGAAGACAAATCCAAACACTACTGATGTCCTTTCTGTTTTTCTTTGTGGTTACGAAACTACGGTATTCGGAGCTGTCTGAAATACGCGGGAAAAGTCGCACAGTTCGTTATGTAGTCCTCATTCCTCGTGCATACGTGTACATAATGACAGGAGGGTAAACACGTATCCCTTGTTCAGCGTGTTCCCCTGCTGGGAAATTAAACGATGGTTCCACCAACGTAGGGGAGAGAACTGCGCAAATGGAATCGACGACTGAATGGTCGAATGAACTGTGAAGGCAAGATCACAAGAGGAAAAAAAATTGTCAGCATGAATTACGCGTTCCGAAACAGAGCTCCCCTCTACGTCCCTCTCGGGAATTTGAAAAAATACGGTGGTGTGCCAAGGGAGGAGACTAGAGAGGGTATAGTAGCGTTTGCTGCGGTATAAGGATACAAAACAGATGACGCCGAAAATTTCGCAGCGAGCGCTCCAACAGTCGAACAGAGGAGATTTATTGGGAGTCCCATGGTTCCCCCTGCAGCGCTGCACAATGGACGCGACGAAATCGTTATCAGCAGGATGCGAACTCAATCTATCACGACCTGCCGCTCCCCCCGGCATTAATTCAACGTGTCAGCGAGAGAAGGGGTTGTAGAGATAAGGAGGGTAGGCATGTGTCACGGGACTCGCATTGGGCTGGCTAACAATGCCACCAGCTCGGCGTCTATGAAATCAAACTGGACATGGACAGGATCCGACCGTTATTACCTGAGATCTCTGTAGAGCAAGCTTACTGAAATGAGAGAAAATGTGTTTAAACTGTAACGCTTCACCCTGAAATCAAGGCCATCGTGCATAAAATACAATGTATCGAAAAACTGATGAGCTGTTGTGTATTGCAGGCATAGTAATTTTTTCTTATATGTGGTTCGGTATAATGTGAGTACTTTTGAAACTGTAATTACGTTTTACCTTTGATATGATTTACAATTTACTGTCAATCTTCAATGTAAACAAGGCAACCTTATCAACAATCAAAGTGTATACGCTGTACCGTGTTTTAAAGTTTACGTCTGAAACCAAAATAAATCGTATGTTTTAATTGCTATTCTAGAGAAGGTCTTTAAAAGTGCTTACTTTATTGCGTATCACATAAACATTAGTATACACGTGATACTTGCATCATTAAGTAGCATGTTCTTACTTGATTGCTATAGCACGTTGCACTTATTTTAGACGGACTGATCGAAGCATAAAAGCTAACGATGGTTGTTCAGCATCTTTTGCTAACGAGCGGAAAAACAAAGGCAAACTGACATTAAAATACCGTATAGTAGAAATACATATTTTATTGGTATTTGCCGTCTTATTGATGATTGTCAGTAAATTATTTGAGTAAGTATCTTTGCTGACGAGGACTGCATACCCCTATACCAAGCCTGTCTTGCATTCTCACCTGTTAACAACTTAGATAAAGTATTTTCATAGACATAGGATTGGGAGTCTTAACGGCCCGCTTCTGTATCTACAAAATGCATTGTTTATTTGCACTGTTGTACGTAGATCTTTTATCTGCTATTTCGGCAGTCTTTTTGTTTCCATTATCATAGTGGCAATATATATATTTTAAAAAAGAAAAGTGACCTTAAACCCAGAAACCGAGATCTTGTGGGGACGAAATCTTGAATTAAAAGTTTTATACATTTCATTAAATTAGCCTAATTACATTCTTCAAATGGTGCAATTCAAGTTTGTTTTAAATTAAAACTGTATTTATGTGATATTTCCAACTATGAATAATAGTTTAAATTACAGATTGATATAAAGAGACATTCTCAGGGCCGGTTTCTCAACGTATGATTAAAGCCTTGGTTAGCTAATCCCATGATTATATTTAACTGGTTTTTCAATGTATGATTAAAGCCTTGGTTAGCTAATCCCATGATTATATTTAACCTCTTGATTAAGTGGCGATTGAATCTGAAGTGTTTTTCAACGCACTTTAATCTTATGTAAGTATCGGTTAAGGTAAAATTGGCAACCGTGCAATGACGTATCAGCCTGCGATTGGCTGCAGTGAAGCGCTTTATTTGTTCATTTAGCTGTACTGCTTAGCGGTATTTGTATACACAATGGAAAAAAATAAGTGTCCGCGTTTCTGTGGAAACAGAAATACCATTTCTCTTGCTGAAAAATGTGCATGTATCATAAAAAAAATAATAAAAACTTACGCTATAACTTGGAAACAGAAAGAAGATGCATGGAAGAAAATCGAAGTAGAATTTAATTCATCTAGGAACCTATATATGTCACGTAACGTACAAAATTATGTAACATAACCTACAATACGTATTATAATGTACAAAAGTATATAAAACATATAACATAATCTGCACATTTATTTTATGAACTTTTCAATCCAGATTCCCTGATCAGCGTATGCTTTATTTTTCCATAAGAAATAAAAATATATATTTAAATACCATTACCCAAGATATGTAGTACAACGTACAAATATGTGTTAATATATCTAATAAAGGTTTCTAACCAATTATACAAAACAATGTATGGAAGTATACAGACATCATACAAAGGCATGTGAGATAACCACCAAATGTTTTCACATAACTTAAAAAAGAATATTACTTACCCGAACGTACTAATGTTTATGGGATGTAAATAAAACCTGCAATAAACAAGTACACACCTGTCTCTGGTTACTTCTAGCTGTCCTTCAGTTTTTTCTAGTAGTGCCAGGATAGTACTTTTATTCAGACGAAATGTCATAACCAATTCACGGTCATCTATCTGAATGCATTGGGCGTTCCCGAAAACGCCTTAGCCTATTTATGAAATCTACTTTAAACAAAAATTAAAAATCATCTGCCTTCATAACCTAAAAATTGTCACTGTTAATAACAAGTATTGTTTGTTTTAAAAGTCCCGTTTAACTCCAATACCTCTTCTTATGATTAAGATAACCGATGGTCACCGACTGCTAACCCATTGATTAATCATAATCAGTACTTGAGAAACAGATATTGTTGCCAACCATTGGTTAAATTTTTGTCGGAAGATAATCATAAGAAAATCAGGCGTTGAAAAACCAGCCCTCAGTCAAGTTTAGTAGAGCAATGAATCAATTTATCATTTTGTATAGTGTAAACAAATTATCTGAAATCACAGCGTTATTAAAGTATGAATAAACTGAACACTCCATGTGCCAACAAATATTTACCTGGCGTCCCTGTTGAACGAGCAAACAGGATTAAATTCTGTTTACCACGGTGTTGCCTTGCCAGTAGGAATAAACATAAAAGTTAACTAGATGCTCAAATTATGAAACTAAAATATTTTTTTAATTCCAATTATAGTCTTTCTGCGTTTCATATCGTATGAATTTCGTAATAATTAGCACTGTTCCTCACCTAAAAAACAGAAGTATATCCAAGATCTGTTATTCCATGATGCGATTTGAAATTGTCACAACTCACAACGTAATATAGCAATATAGCCTACCTAATATTTAAATTGCTGTTAAATTATGCACACCGTTATGTAAAACGAGCAACACTGGTTATCGTAAAACATTTCCAGCTAAATATCTTGTAGTACAATGACTCTTGAATAATAATAAATTTAAATAAAGCTTTAGCAAAACTGATGTAGCAGACTACTCAAAATATAAACTGTATCATTACTGACAGTAAAATAAAATGTGCTTAAAATTTTTATGGAGACAAAACTACAAAGCAGGAAAAATAGTTCCGTTTTCGTCTTCGCGCCGTGTTCGTTAGCGTTAAAATTTGTAACAGTAATTTAAAAACAAGTTACACTGCTGCGAGAACAGCCAGATTTGGAACAGGACAGAAGCTACATATTTTACAAAACAAATAAATATATATATATATATATTCTTGTTTACATAAAATATAAAAAATTGTTGAATACGTATTTGAAACACTATAACTAGAGACACTGGAAAATCGCGAAAATATTTAACATAGTCTCCAATAAACTGTAGTATATCAATCGTGACACGTGTGAGCAGTTTTCTGGCAAATCACACACGTTCTGTGATAAAACAGTACAGTTATAAATGGGTCTGTTGAAGAAGGACACAAACCATAGCCAATATAGGTGCAAAACATTCAGTGTTACACATAGCACGTTGGAGCCTAACAGACAATCAACTTTTCCCGCGATTTACCAGTGTCTCTAACTATAACATCTTTCTCGTAATATTTTCCCGGTTTTTTTTTTTTTACTACCTCGCGAATGCGTAAATACACAAGTTCGTTAGTACATCGTCGCCTTCTATTGTTTTCGTTGATTACCGGAAAGCAAAGCAACACTGCTGACGCAACCAACCAGCGGCCGGACAAAGTTACATCAACAGTTACATTGTCAGGTACGTGAACTGCTGACAATGGCTTGAGGATGTACACAACTGCAGATGGTTGCATCTAAGAGTTCTTTCAGGCACAGAAATGGTTATAGGCATACCTTGATTCCTATAAATGTAGGGATAACGATGACATGTAGTTCACATTACTTAGTAAAAATCCATAACGGGCTTTTGGCCTGTCAATAAATGAAGCTGTTTGAACTTAAAAATGAAAACCTTGCACTAAAAAGGTTGAATTTTTTTTTTTTGTAATAGAGTAGAGAATAAATTAGGAGATCTCTTGAAGTGCATACCCAGGAAGACTGGGTGTGAGATAAACTAAACCAATGAAGCACTAAGGGTGTCGGTGACTAACCCATGTAATGCATTACCATATCTAAGTCCTAGGAGGCCAACTGCAACGCCACATGTGAGCTTTAGAGCAAAAAAAATGGCCCTTCCCTCTCCCTCCTCCGGACTATTTCTCTCTCTCTCTTTCTCTCTCTTTCTCTCTCTTTCTCTCTCTTTCTCTCTCTCTCTCTTTCTCTCTCTCTCTCTCTCTTCCCGCTCTTTCTTTCCCCTCCTTCTCTGGCCCACTGGTAACTAGATACTTAGTGTAATACACATATTAATTAAGAGATGCCAATAGTATTCAATACTAAGAAGGTTTTTTATGTAATTTAGTCATGTGAAAATGCACCACTTTATTTTGTGTAATAAATACGTAGGCTATTAATAGCGGACTCACGCATTCGCGGGCGGCAGAGTGCCTCTCTCTGATTGGCTGAAAGGAACTTCGTCACCTCCATGTGCCCAGGGGCGAGGAAGAGACGCAAGGCTAACAGAGGAGCACGCGGGATGCTGTGAGAGACGCGAATATGTAAGCAAGCAAGTAACACGTATTTAGCTCCGGCGGGAAAAGTGATTATTTCTTCGTAGTCAAACTGCGGGGCGGTGGACAGCGGCGTGTGTAGGGGTCACCATTCGACTGGATTTCCGGGTAGTCGCAGCCGTTTCCCCAGTAAATCAACTCCGTCAATTATATATTTAACCCGCTGGAGAAAATTACTTAATTGTTTCGCTACCATATAGTCAAAGTATTTTAACGTCATCGGAATCTGCAGCCCGAAGTTGAGTGGATTCGTCGGCACTTATTTTACGATCAGAAATTTGTGTATTTTCTTTGTCTAGCTGGGTACACCATCAATCTTTCATTAATCAACTTTAATCATCGGAGATACGGACTGTAAGGAAAATAGTAACAGTAACAAATCAATAACGTAGTTTATATTTTCAGACACGACAGTTTGAAAAATACAATCCTAACCATACTGAGAAGCTAAAAAATAATGTTTCAAATAAACTTACCAAGATTGAATACTTCATTATATGAAGATTGTTTTATTTTCGTAAGTATGTAAATGCTATGCACGCTTAATATTTTAAAAAAAAAATAATAATCGCGATGCGCTGCAACGCACATCAAGCATAGGTATGAGGTAAAGATAAACCTGAAAATAAAAGTTTATTTTACTTTGAGTGAACTCTAATGTCAAATTAGAAAAACCGTAAAAGAACAATTCTAAAAACCAGTTTTAACTATGTTCATGAGCAAATATGCACTTTCAGAATGACACATTTCTTAGAGTAATTTCCTGAACGCTGACAAAAAGTAGAAAATCATGGTGTCAAAAATATTTCGCCAGGAACCCATAGAGCTAAATGCAAGGTCTGGGGAGACCGGAACACACAGAAAAAATCCTTCTGCATAGTAACGTCCGATATATTTAGGTCAAGCGACAATCGGAAGCGACCTCACTAGGAGTCGAACCTGGGTTGTCTTTGCCGTTGCCGTTGTTCATGACGAAAATTAGGATATTTGAAGCCAGACAATAAGTATACTGACTGTCTGGAAAACTACTGTGTTTTGTTTCGTCTCATCGTTTGTCGTTTGCTGTTTTTTTTTCTATTTGTGTCTGATATCTTTGTGTTTGGTTTCGTTTCAGCGTTGTGTCGCATGTTAACTTAGGTTCCTTTTTTATTTTTGTTATTTCATTTACTATCTGTTTGTTTCATGATTTATTTTACCCGGTTCCATTTTTGGAATTTTATGCTGTGTATGTATCGTGTTAACTAAAGCATGCTCTGCCTATTTATGTTTTTTTGTCTTATTTTTAGTATTCTTTTGACAGTCATTTATTTCGCAATGGAGTATGTCCAAGTAACTAAATCCAGCCATGCACTCCCATTGTACAGTTCTTTCAAAATTCATATTAAGTATAAACCTACATACTTAAATGTTTCGTAAATCATAATAAAATGTTGTAAGACTGAATATTGGAAAACCTTGGTTCTGCGTCGTATTTTACAGTCGTACATTGTAATTTAAAGAAGGGGAAAAATATCGCTGCGTGTGGAACCCATGTACTCGGACGAAGGGGAAGTGAGAGAATATTTTTGTCGGAGTTGAAAGTTTCCCTCTGCGATAACTTTTCGAAAGAACTGAAGCGTGAGCGATTGGATGCGAACATTAAGTCCACAGAAAGCCATAAAGCTGTAGGTAGAAAGTTATAGAACAGCGGAGTGGGATGTGCGCCGGCAAAATGGTAGGCAAACGAAAATGTTTGCCCGCGCGGTTTATACAGGTCACATTCTGGGTGGTTTCGCCCCAAACAAATTTATTTCCCCGAGCCAGCGATAAATTCCTAATGTTGAATCAACAACTTAAAATAACAAGAGCTAAATCTAAACGCATTTGCCCCTGAAATTGGAACGAAGCGTTTTTTTAATTATGATGTACGTAAACATGAGTAATTTATCTTAACATTAGATTAAAATATAATTACATCATAAAGTAAAATGTATACAAGTTGCATGGCTTCAAAAATTGTAACTGTATTGTTAATCATAGATTTTCTTCTTCTTTTTCCAATTTTTGTGGTTAATTTAATATAAAATTATAGAACATTCACAGTCAAGTAAGAACTTCTTTAAATTATATATACATAAACCAGTTTTTATCTATCCTGCAATTGTATACAAAATTCTAGTAGTGATAAGTAATATTGGCAGTGTGAAGATTTCTCCGTTTTAAAATCCTAAATCTGAGACGATATTAAAATATTTGAAATAATCATTATTCTTGACAATACATAGTTCTCATTATACTACGTAACCTACAGCTTATTACTGCATATAAAACCCGTCTTCTCTTAAACGGAGAGCTCGGCTTAACTCTCTATAGTAGACAGTTTATTTCTGTATTTTTGAAGTGCTAAGAAGAAAAATGTTAAGTCTCCGGTTATAACTATAGCAAATTCTATTTACCTTGCGTTGCAGTGCAGGAAATGTAATATAGCTGTTAACGTATAATTAGGCCGCATACAGTGTAGCTTATTTAATTTTTAATTCATAATTTTCTGGACTGATTGTGGCCTAATAATACGTTAACAGCTTATTCACAAAACCTGTACTGTACTGGAAAGTAAATAGTTTGCTTTGTAATGACACGTTTAACTTTTTTCTTCTTACAATTTAAAAAAAATTAAAATAATAAAGTTAAATGAGTCGACTGATGCCGAACCTTAACATCGGCGGAGCCTTTATATTACGAACAGTTAACTAAAATAAAATATTAGTAGAAATCAATTTCGAGTAAATTTGTCTATAAATTTTAATAATATTTCCTTTTCTCAGTGCCATCTTTCAATACTGAACGACAAAAGTGCGCCATTCTTTAAATATTAAGACTACACACAGATATATATATATATATATATAATTACAGATGTATTCATAAACCATACACTAGCTAGCTTGGTTCGTGAGAGAAGTTTTCTTACGTTGATTACTAACCAACAGAATATATGGGATAAACCGGCCGTTGACTTTTTTTTTTTTTTTTTAACGTAGGATATTCTTCGTTTCTTCCGAACATGCATTCTGCGGTAGTTGCATTCTATGGGTGCTAGAGCTCATGAGAGTTGCATAAGGAAAAACCCTGCATCTTCATTTAACGTGTGATTACTACACGCTGTATAGGACGTTTTAAAAATGTTCAGAAAAATTATGGAAAATGTGTGACAATGATGTAAGCAAGCTTCCAAATATACAATGTAAACTATTTGCCCAAAAAGACATGGTAACGTTTCAACGCTTGTGCAAGTTTTGCCAAATTCATGTTGACATTGTCAAATATCTGTAATAATATAGCCAAAATAATGTTTATTTAAAGACAAAACTATGGCGAATTTTACAGGTTTTTGTGGATGGAAATATTTCGCTGTCTTAAGAACACAACTTGATATTTTTTACAGAGTAAGTCTTATATATGTTAAAAATCCTTTCTTTAATAAGGTACCTGAACCAAATAAGGCCATGCTAACGTTTTGAATGTTTGCCATTTCCTTAAATTTGCTAGTGAACATGTGAAAAAAATCAGAAGTATATCATGTTGTCTTGTAAACACTAATACATATTACATGATATATATATTTCTAAATTTAAGTGTACTTAAAAATTGTTAGTAGAAAAGATAACATATTAGTCTTATTATGAACATATGTTCCAAATAAGGCCAGCCACTACAAATGTGTGTAGATTACAATAAGTTTATGTGATAACACTAGCCCAAAAAATACATAAACTTGGTTCGTTGCAAACATTTTGAATCGGACATAAAGAGCATTGCAGTTGTTAGTCATCATTGATCACAAAAAATAAATCCTAAATAAGAGTTATTGATCCTTGGCTAAATGACTGACCAAGAGGTAAAGTCTTACATACTGCACTAAAAATGCATGTACGTTAATAACTGTTCAGCAACATATCTGAAGCATTGTAAAAAGTAACACATTTATCATATGTCAGTACAATTAGTCAGAGTCCAAGCATCCAGAGCATACCCAACTACCTATCTTGCCTCGCTTTGAAATGCCAACACATTTCTCACGAAAATACACAACGCATGTGTTACACAAGATCATGTCGGCTACTTCATCAATTTCACAGATGGGACAATACAAACTGCCACTTGTGCTAGGAATAGCACAATCGTCCTGCATAACTCGTTTCTTGGGAACCTGATGATGTGGTGTCTGTTTTGCCAAATTGCGTGTCCTTCGTGGCATATCATTATGATCTCCTATGCCCTTGACATTGGTTATTTCTTTCTCCTTATTGGGTATGTTTTCCGGTGTTTCATTGTCTTTGAATAATGAAAGACTTACTCTCTGACCTCTGTAGTTTAAGGATTTTTTTCTGTTCGTGGGTGCCTTCTTCAGTTGCGGTGTTGACAAAAAGTTCAGTAAATGACACGTTGTCCTGTCCACTGGAAGAGAATATGAGACTTTTACGTTACATGTAATAGAAAATATGTTTCCGTTGCAATGTTCGGTAACATTACATTACAATTGTCAAGTAAATTAACCAACATTTTGCTACCGTGCATTTGTAATGTATTGTTACAAGTTTAAGAGAACACAAACTTTATATGTGGGCAATTCCCATGAGTTCTTTGGGATAGAGGTCTATAATTACAAATAAAAGAGTTAAATTAAGTACTGGATTTAATAGCTCACAAAGCTACGAAATACACAAAACAGTAATCAACTAGAACTCTCACAACACAATTAGTTATGCACACAATTACTCCTGT